>WOXC01002091.1:0-38167 GCA_011680675.1 Gymnobelideus leadbeateri
CTGGTCGGGAGACAGCGCCATGCCTCGGGGCTGCAGCTGAGTGCTGGGGAAGGGGGGCGCGCAACTCAGTGCTAGGGGGCGGCCGGATTTCACAAAACCTTGCCCAGGCCTTGCTTCCCAGGCTAAGCCTGCCGGCACAGGCGCCAAAGTCGACCACCACTTTGGACAAATGACCGATTGACCGCCCACCAGAGCCGCCTGCAGCTTTCCCCACGAGGGGCAGTCTAGCAAAGATAGGTCAGAAGACCCAAGTCAGCGCGCCCTGGGGGCGGGCAGGCAGGCAGGCAGGCAGGTAGGCTGGGATCAACAGCCTCCAGGCCAAGTCCACACTCCGGATGACACACTGGGCTAGACTGCTCCCTTTTATAGGGCCAGGGCCTTTGGGACGCCGCGCTGAGACTGCCGCCCCGACCCCTGCATTCCTTCCCCCTCAGGGGCCCCACGCCACTTGAGAACCCACTAGACTCTTGTCAGGACAAACCAACAGGGCACCCACGACCCTCCTGGCAGCAAAGACAGAGGCTGCAGGATGACCGATTTGCACAAATCGCCTGGGACTCCTGCCCGGCCCCCCTGCCCCCGAGTCGGACCTAGAACTCTATCCTGACACCCCAAAGGGAACTTGTTTCTCCCTCCAACCGCAATGGCCCCTGCCGGCCATCCCCAAATCGCACAAGTGGCGCGCGGGACGTCCTCGAAGCACCGCTGGCAAAATGCGCTCCGAGACAAGGGGCGCCATCCCTCTGATTGTCCACGTGAAAGCGTGGTTCGCTTGGCAGGAAAGCCAGAAAAGGGACAAATGGCCGTGGTCATGGAGCAAACCTGGTGATATTGTTGCTTGAAACTCGGAAACCCTCCAAAGAAACCTCAAAGGGAAAGCGCTTGCCCTCGCGGCGCCACTCGGCAGTCGGCAGTCGACAGTCGGCAGTCGACCGCTCTGGGCTTAACTAACTAGACAGGGAGAGAGCCTGTCTGCAGCCAACAAGTCTCCGCTGGAAACACTCCCTTCCAGGCCAACGGCTGCATTGGGCCCAATGGAAGGCAGAGAGCTTCTGAGAACGGCAGGCAGGATGTCGGTCCTCCTTCCCCTGATGCCCCGCCGAGATGCTTCCAAGCTCTTGGGCCTCGACTAGAGCAGATGACTTCTGCCCCTGTCCGACTGCAGGCACTGCTAGATTCCTTTTCCAAATCCAATTTCATCCACCACCAGCTCCCACCCCAACCCAATGGCAATGTCACACAAGAAAACTTTCAAGACCCATGGTTGACGCTCAGCAATCAGGTGCAAACTGTATTTCTCCCCACCTCCCAGCTTCCTTCTGCCATTGCCTCTCCCTCTTCCCACCAACCCCCCTGCACTTTTTTTTTGTGTGTGTATCTAGACAGTAGAATAGGGGTCTGATTTTCCCTCTTGTAACACGGTGCACATTCTGTTAAGGTGAGTATAATTTTTTATTTTTTATTTTTATTTTTGTATTTTTCTTTCCTTTTTGGTGGGCAATTGGGGTGAAGTGACTTGCCCAAGGTCACCCGGCTAGCTTTTGTGTTAAGTGCCTGAAGCTGGATTTGAGAGCTCAGGTCCTCCTGTCTCCAGGGCCGCTGCTCTGTTCACTGAGCCACCTAGCCGTCCCGCCAGCCCCAGCTGGGCGCTGAGGGGAAAGTCTGCCAGCCTCTCCCATTGTGACTTGGTGGAAGAGAAGTGGAATCCGGAAGAGATCCTGAGTGCCAACTCATCTGCTTCCATCTGGATGCAGAGGCCAGCTGATGCCCTTGTGGACAGCGATCTTCATGGCAGGCAACTGCGTTCACAGTTGGCTTTTGCGGGGTGCCGAGTTCTCTTGGTTGAGCTCAGCACCAGGGGCCGGCACTCTGCTGATGACTTTCCCGCTTTCTTGACTTTTCCGATTCTGCCTTCCAGGGAAGGAGCGCCGTTGTATCCCCTTGCAAGGATGGGGCTCAAGGTCTTCAGCCACCTGACTCGCCAACAGCCCCAATTGCTGGGCACGCCCCTTGGTTTCCAATCAGGGGCCGCCAGAAGAAGATGCGCAGTGAAGAGTGCCGTACCAGGGGGTCCTTTTTCTGGGATCTCCTTGCCAGAGAGAGAGAGAGAGAGAGAGAGAGAGAGACAGAGAGAGAGAGACAGAGAGAGCGCAAGGGCCGGCCTTGCCGTTGGCCAGAGTCCAGAGACTTGGAGGGTTCTTTGGGCAGAGGGGCATATTGGTGTCCAGATAGTTTGGAGCTGTCGAGCAGAGCATGCAGGGGGCTCCTTTGTCGGGGTGTGGGTGTGGGTGTTTGTGGGGGCGGGGAAAGGCAGGGGGCTGGAGAGTGGGCTGTGTGTCTACTGCTTCAGAAGTCGTCGGGCCATGGCGCCAGGGCCGGTTCTCCCAGACATGGCTCGCGTCACGGCGAGTAGCGTCTGTCTCTGTGCGTCGGGCCCCTGGTCGTCTCCGTCCAGCAAGTGAGCAAACCAGTGGTTGTACTTCTTCCTATGGTTTCGGAACCAGTTTCGCACCTGGCCAGTAGAGAGGTGCAGCTCTGCCGCCAGGGCTTTCACGTCCTGGGCGGTGGGGTGTCGATTGGCCTTGAACGCGTCGGTCAAGGCTTGGCTTTGATAAGGTGAAAAGCGCACCCACTGCCTCGGCTTGCTCCTGTCAGGGCCAACGGCATGGCTCCTGTCGTCGTCCTCTTGGGCAGGGGCTGGCGGGGCAGCAGGCAGTGCGGCTGGCGCCGCCGAGGCGCTGGCAGGCAGTGCCGGTGGGCAAGTCTGACTCTCGCTGCTGATCGAGGTTTCCATTGGCTGCAGCCGGCCGCAAGGGGCACTGTTGCTCGGCGTGGCCTCTCCTCCTTGCTCTCCTCCCAAGCCTTCCAGCAGGTGGTCCGGCAAGGACAGATTCTGCTCCTCGGAATAGAGGGGACGATCGCTTTGCAGGTGGTCCAGCACGGAAAGATTCTCCTCCTGGGAACAGAGGGGACGATCGCCTTGCGCCTCGCTGGCCGGCAGTGCCTGTGGGCAAGTCTGACTCTGGCTGCTGACCGAGGTTTCCACTTGCTGCACCCGGCCGCACGGGGCACTGCTGCACGGCGCGTCCACTGCTCCTTGCTCTCCTCCCAAGCATTCGAGCAGGTGGTCCAGCCAGGACCGATTCTGCTCCTCGGAATAGAGGGGACGATCTCCTTGCAGGTGGTCCAGCACGGACAGATTCTCCTCCTGGGAATAGAGGGGACGATCTCCTTGCGCCTCGCTGGCGGGCAGTGCCTGTGGGCAAGTCTGACTCTGGCTGCTGACCGAGGTTTCCATTGGCTGCAGCGGGCCGCATGGGGCACTGTTGCTCGGCGCGTCCACTGCTCCTTGCTCTCCTCCCAAGCATTCCAGCAGGTGGTCCAGCAAGAACAGATACTCCTCGTCGCAGGAGAAGGGACGATCTCCTCGCGCCTCGCTGGCAGGCAGTGCCTGTGGGCAAGTCTGACTCTCGCTGCTGATCGAGGTTTCCATTGGCTGCAGCGGGCCGCAAGGGGCACTGTTGCTCGGCGTGGCCTCTCCTCCTTGCTCTCCCCCCATGCCTTCCAGCAGGTGGTCCGGCAAGGACAGATTCTGCTCCTCGGAATAGAGGGGACGATCGCCTTGCAGGTGGTCCAGCACGGACAGATTCTCCTCCTGGGAATAGAGGGGACGATCTCCTTGCATCTCGCTGGCAGCCAGTGCCTGTGGGCAAGCCTGACTCTGGCTGCTGACCGAGGTTGCCACTTGCTGCACCGGGCCGCCAGGGGCACTACTTCTCGGCGTGGACACTCCTCCTTGCTCTCCTCTCAAGGGTTCCAGCAGGTGGTCCAGCACGGACAGATTCTCCTCCTGGGAATAGAGGGGACGATGGCCTTGTTGCCGCTCAGGGAGGCTTCGCGAAGACACAGCGTCCCTGCCGTCTCCGGGGCCTTCGGACACGTCGCTCTTGCTCTCCGCCTGGGCAAACGGCGGGTTAAGCAGCTCAGCCCATTCTTCCACAGTCAGGTGGAGATCCGGGAAGTCCGGCAAAGTCTGGTCGGGAGACAGCGCCATGCCTCGGGGCTGCAGCTGAGTGCTGGGGAAGGGGGGCGCGCAACTCAGTGCTAGGGGGCGGCCGGATTTCACAAAACCTTGCCCAGGCCTTGCTTCCCAGGCTAAGCCTGCCGGCACAGGCGCCAAAGTCGACCACCACTTTGGACAAATGACCGATTGACCGCCCACCAGAGCCGCCTGCAGCTTTCCCCACGAGGGGCAGTCTAGCAAAGATAGGTCAGAAGACCCAAGTCAGCGCGCCCTGGGGGCGGGCAGGCAGGCAGGCAGGCAGGTAGGCTGGGATCAACAGCCTCCAGGCCAAGTCCACACTCCGGATGACACACTGGGCTAGACTGCTCCCTTTTATAGGGCCAGGGCCTTTGGGACGCCGCGCTGAGACTGCCGCCCCGACCCCTGCATTCCTTCCCCCTCAGGGGCCCCACGCCACTTGAGAACCCACTAGACTCTTGTCAGGACAAACCAACAGGGCACCCACGACCCTCCTGGCAGCAAAGACAGAGGCTGCAGGATGACCGATTTGCACAAATCGCCTGGGACTCCTGCCCGGCCCCCCTGCCCCCGAGTCGGACCTAGAACTCTATCCTGACACCCCAAAGGGAACTTGTTTCTCCCTCCAACCGCAATGGCCCCTGCCGGCCATCCCCAAATCGCACAAGTGGCGCGCGGGACGTCCTCGAAGCACCGCTGGCAAAATGCGCTCCGAGACAAGGGGCGCCATCCCTCTGATTGTCCACGTGAAAGCGTGGTTCGCTTGGCAGGAAAGCCAGAAAAGGGAAAAATGGCCGTGGTCATGGAGCAAACCTGGTGATATTGTTGCTTGAAACTCGGAAACCCTCCAAAGAAACCTCAAAGGGAAAGCGCTTGCCCTCGCGGCGCCAATCGGCAGTCGGCAGTCGACAGTCGGCAGTCGACCGCTCTGGGCTTAACTAACTAGACAGGGAGAGAGCCTGTCTGCAGCCAACAAGTCTCCGCTGGAAACAATCCCTTCCAGGCCAACGGCTGCATTGGGCCCAATGGAAGGCAGAGAGCTTCTGAGAACGGCAGGCAGGATGTCGGTCCTCCTTCCCCTGATGCCCCGCCGAGATGCTTCCAAGCTCTTGGGCCTCGACTAGAGCGGATGACTTCTGCCCCTGTCCGACTGCAGGCACTGCTAGATTCCTTTTCCAAATCCAATTTCATCCACCACCAGCTCCCACCCCAACCCAATGGCAATGTCACACAAGAAAACTTTCAAGACCCATGGTTGACGCTCAGCAATCAGGTGCAAACTGTATTTCTCCCCACCTCCCAGCTTCCTTCTGCCATTGCCTCTCCCTCTTCCCACCAACCCACCTGCACTTTTTTTTTGTGTGTGTATCTAGACAGTAGAATAGGGGTCTGATTTTCCCTCTTGTAACACGGTGCACATTCTGTTAAGGTGAGTATAATTTTTTATTTTTTATTTTTATTTTTGTATTTTTCTTTCCTTTTTGGTGGGCAATTGGGGTGAAGTGACTTGCCCAAGGTCACCCGGCTAGCTTTTGTGTTAAGTGCCTGAAGCTGGATTTGAGAGCTCAGGTCCTCCTGTCTCCAGGGCCGCTGCTCTGTTCACTGAGCCACCTAGCCGTCCCGCCAGCCCCAGCTGGGCGCTGAGGGGAAAGTCTGCCAGCCTCTCCCATTGTGACTTGGTGGAAGAGAAGTGGAATCCGGAAGAGATCCTGAGTGCCAACTCATCTGCTTCCATCTGGATGCAGAGGCCAGCTGATGCCCTTGTGGACAGCGATCTTCATGGCAGGCAACTGCGTTCACAGTTGGCTTTTGCGGGGTGCCGAGTTCTCTTGGTTGAGCTCAGCACCAGGGGCCGGCACTCTGCTGATGACTTTCCCGCTTTCTTGACTTTTCCGATTCTGCCTTCCAGGGAAGGAGCGCCGTTGTATCCCCTTGCAAGGATGGGGCTCAAGGTCTTCAGCCACCTGACTCGCCAACAGCCCCAATTGCTGGGCACGCCCCTTGGTTTCCAATCAGGGGCCGCCAGAAGAAGATGCGCAGTGAAGAGTGCCGTACCAGGGGGTCCTTTTTCTGGGATCTCCTTGCCAGAGAGAGAGAGAGAGAGAGAGAGAGAGAGAGAGAGAGAGAGAGAGCGCAAGGGCCGGCCTTGCCGTTGGCCAGAGTCCAGAGACTTGGAGGGTTCTTTGGGCAGAGGGGCATATTGGTGTCCAGATAGTTTGGAACTGTCGAGCAGAGCATGCAGGGGGCTCCTTTGTCGGGGTGTGGGTGTGGGTGTTTGTGGGGGCGGGGAAAGGCAGGGGGCTGGAGAGTGGGCTGTGTGTCTACTGCTTCAGAAGTCGTCGGGCCATGGCGCCAGGGCCGGTTCTCCCAGACATGGCTCGCGTCACGGCGAGTAGCGTCTGTCTCTGTGCGTCGGGCCCCTGGTCGTCTCCGTCCAGCAAGTGAGCAAACCAGTGGTTGTACTTCTTCCTATGGTTTCGGAACCAGTTTCGCACCTGGCCAGTAGAGAGGTGCAGCTCTGCCGCCAGGGCTTTCACGTCCTGGGCGGTGGGGTGTCGATTGGCCTTGAACGCGTCGGTCAAGGCTTGGCTTTGATAAGGTGAAAAGCGCACCCACTGCCTCGGCTTGCTCCTGTCAGGGCCAACGGCATGGCTCCTGTCGTCGTCCTCTTGGGCAGGGGCTGGCGGGGCAGCAGGCAGTGCGGCTGGCGCCGCCGAGGCGCTGGCAGGCAGTGCCGGTGGGCAAGTCTGACTCTCGCTGCTGATCGAGGTTTCCATTGGCTGCAGCCGGCCGCAAGGGGCACTGTTGCTCGGCGTGGCCTCTCCTCCTTGCTCTCCTCCCAAGCCTTCCAGCAGGTGGTCCGGCAAGGACAGATTCTGCTCCTCGGAATAGAGGGGACGATCGCTTTGCAGGTGGTCCAGCACGGAAAGATTCTCCTCCTGGGAACAGAGGGGACGATCGCCTTGCGCCTCGCTGGCCGGCAGTGCCTGTGGGCAAGTCTGACTCTGGCTGCTGACCGAGGTTTCCACTTGCTGCACCCGGCCGCACGGGGCACTGCTGCACGGCGCGTCCACTGCTCCTTGCTCTCCTCCCAAGCATTCGAGCAGGTGGTCCAGCCAGGACCGATTCTGCTCCTCGGAATAGAGGGGACGATCTCCTTGCAGGTGGTCCAGCACGGACAGATTCTCCTCCTGGGAATAGAGGGGACGATCTCCTTGCGCCTCGCTGGCGGGCAGTGCCTGTGGGCAAGTCTGACTCTGGCTGCTGACCGAGGTTTCCATTGGCTGCAGCGGGCCGCATGGGGCACTGTTGCTCGGCGCGTCCACTGCTCCTTGCTCTCCTCCCAAGCATTCCAGCAGGTGGTCCAGCAAGAACAGATACTCCTCGTCGCAGGAGAAGGGACGATCTCCTCGCGCCTCGCTGGCAGGCAGTGCCTGTGGGCAAGTCTGACTCTCGCTGCTGATCGAGGTTTCCATTGGCTGCAGCGGGCCGCAAGGGGCACTGTTGCTCGGCGTGGCCTCTCCTCCTTGCTCTCCCCCCATGCCTTCCAGCAGGTGGTCCGGCAAGGACAGATTCTGCTCCTCGGAATAGAGGGGACGATCGCCTTGCAGGTGGTCCAGCACGGACAGATTCTCCTCCTGGGAATAGAGGGGACGTCGTCTTGTCTGAACTCTCTTGTGTCACCCTTATCACTCCCCTTTGCTCTTTCCCCCTCACTTTTTTGTAGGACAAGATGGATTTCTATACCCTATTGCCTGTGTATCTAATTTCCCAGTTGTATGTAACAACAATTTTTCACATTTGTTTTTAAAATTTAAGTTCCAGATTCTTTCCCTTCTGTTTTACTCTCCCATACCACCATTGAATACTAGTAATTCAGTATAAATTATACATGTGTAGTTATGCAAAACATTTCCATAGTAGTCATATTGTGAACGATTATCTATATTTTCCTCCATTCCATCCCACCTTCCTTTTCATTCTATTTTCTCATTTGACCCTGTCCATTTTTAAATGTGTTTATTTTGACTACCCCTTCCCCCAAGCTGCCCTCCCTTCTACCATCCCCTCTCTTGTGCCCTCCCCCAATGTGTTCCTGTAGGGTAAGATACTTAATTGGGTGTGTATGTTATTGCCTCCTTAAGCCAAAACCAATGAGAGCAATGTTCTTCACGATATCTTACAGGGTAATGTAAACTCATTTCATTTCAAATGCTCTATATACATTCTCATGAAAGTTAACATCTCGGAAATGTGATCTTAGTCTTTTTCTGTTCCTTGCACAGTTTCTCTTACATTGGAAGTTTTTCTTTTCCATATGGTAGATAAACCAACTCTATTATTCTATTTTCTTTCAAAATACCTTAACAATAGCCTTAGTCTCAGTGGGAAATTCTACAGAAGCTAGTCTTCCATTTTTTAATAAAAATAAATCTAGAATATCTTTTTTATTATTCATATTACTATTGAAATTATCTCTCCAGATGGCTAGATTGCTCCAGAGTTAGAAGGACCTGAGTTCAGATTTGGCCTCAGACATTTAACACACTCACACACACACACAAACTAGCGATGTCACCTTGGGCAAGTTACTTAAGCCCAATTGCCCTCCAAAAAGAAGAAGAAGAAGAAGAAGAAGAAGAAGAAGAAGAAGAAGAAGAAGAAGAAGAAGAAGAAGAAGAAGAACAAGAAGAAGAACAAGAAGAAGAACAAGAACAAGAACAAGAACAAGAACAAGAAGAACAAGAAGAACAAGAGCAAGAACAAGAACAAAGAAGAAGAAGAAGAAGAAGAAGAAGAAGAAGAAGAAGAAGAAAAGAAGAAGAAGAAGAAGAAGAAGAAGAAGAAGAAGAAGAAGAAGAAGAAGAAGAAGAAGAAGAAGAAGAAGAAGAAAATATCTCTCTTTATAATCATGGGTAGAAATGTCATTGTACCTCATAGCCTTGATGCCAGTGCTGTTCACCAAAGAAGCTTTAACCTGCTCTTTTTCTTTGACCTAAGCTGTATGGCATTAGATAGTATGAGGACCCTCCGTTTTTATACTCTCACCTATTTTTGACAGAATTAGCCCAGATACACAATTAGCTTTAAGGTTGTCACAGCTAAAACCTTAAATTAATTAACTACTAGTCTTCCAAAATCAGGGAATTCATGTGCCTTGAGGCCCAGCATGAGCATCTCTTTAGCTTTCAGCTATTGCTTCTAGTTATATTTCCTCAACCAGACAGATAGAATGTGATCGTTCTTTCTTCTTCTTCTTCTTCTTCTTCTTCTTCTTCTTCTTCTTCTTCTTCTTCTTCTTCTTCTTCTTCTTCTTCTTCTTCTTCTTCCTCCTCCTCCTCCTCCTCTTCTTCATCATCATCATCTTCTTCTTCTTCTTCTTCTTCTTCTTCTTCTTCTTCTTCTTCTTCTTCTTCTTCTTCTTCTTCTTCTTCTTCTTCTTCTTCTTCCTTTTTAATTGGAGGGCAATTGGGGTTAAGTGACTTGCCCAAAGTCACATGGCTAGTAAGTGTGTCAAGTGTCTGAGGCCAAATTTGAACTCAGATCCTCCTGACTCCAGGGCCGGTGCTCTATTCACTGCACCACCCAGCCTCTCGAAATGTGATCATTCCTTTACATGGCATCCATTAAGACCTTGGAAGGTCTCACTGTGCCTTCCCTAATTCCTACATTTTCTAGAATAAATACCTTGAAGTCAGTAAAATTGCCTAAGAATTTTAGGATATCCTTCATTTTATGTATACAAAGCAATTTTCTCCCGAATCTATCCATTTCATTTTAAATTCCTGTTTATCAAATCTTCAGATAGCAAGGCAAATATTCTTTTACTAACCCTCATCTATGTTCGCTCTATCCCTGACTAAATCTCTATGCATTCTTATAATTTAAGATGTGATCTACTAATGCAGTGTTTTGTAGTAATGTTAAAGTGGATCTCCAAATCAGGAAGACTGGTTCCAATTTGCCTTTGGACAAATGCTATGTGATCCTGGAAAATTATACAACCTTTACTTGACCCATGTTTTACTCCAATAGTGTTATTAGCTAATTCTAATGGCAGCTGCTACTCTACATTACTGGAAGAAGGTTCCTTACTGTGTGTAATGGTAATGGTAATTTGAAAATCTTCCTTGTCCCTTAATAGGCCATAGGGGAAGGAGCTTGCTGAAAGAGTGAAACAGGAAGGATGGAGCTGGAAGGAGCGGGAGAGAGAGCCAGAATAGCTGGGAGCAAACATCATGGAGGCAGAGCAGCTTAGTATGAGTGGGAGAGGGGTATTTTTGCCTAAGGGGGCCTAGTTTCTTTTGAATGTCTGATGAAGGGAATGTTTGGAAATGTTGGTATTCACTGAATTGGTTATGTGTACCAATTCTTGGTTGCTATGATGGATTTGGCTTTGTCGTTTGGGGATTCAGCTTTCTGGTCATTTGAATAAACGTTCTGTTTCTGTATTCCATGTGGAGAGTCTGTTGCATTTTGTGACTCACAATTACACCAACATATTCATAGCCACCTTTGGTGCTGTGAATGTCACGTTGTCATTACACTGTAGAGCTCCCCAGTCTGATGAATTTATAGGAATCTAAACTAATATCATCCATAATCCCTCCTCTTCCACGGAAAATTATCAATTAATTTCTAATTTTTTTTCTTTACCCTATATTAGTAGGTTTTCCTTGTTTTTATAGGATTGGAGTTCTTTATATAAAGGAATATCTTCAAAATGATGTCAGAAGAATGATTTATAAATATCTTGACAGATTAGGTAATTATAATGAATAATTGAAAAAATGTATTTAAATAGCAATACATCCCTATCTTCCAAAATAAAGGAATGTAAAGGCATGGTGAGATTATCAATCTATCCATAAACATTAAGTACTTACTATGTGCACATAGAGTTGGCTATGATTGAATGATTCACCAAGAACAAGAAAATATGCAGGGGATGAAAATGGAGTTAAAAGAAAACCCCTACCCAAAAGAAGCCCACAATCTAGCGGGGGAGATGAAAAAAAATACATATGTACGATAAAGTTATATACAAGATAAATGGGGCAAATAGGGAAGAACAGGGGCAAGGTACTAGAATTTAGAGGGGTTGGAAAAAAAAACTTCCTGTAGAAGTTGGGCCTTAAAGAAGGCCAGGGAATCTAGTAGGTGGAATTGAAGGGGAGAGTATTCCAGGTATGGTACCAGAGAAGATGCCAAGAGCTGAGAATTGGAATGTCTTATTAGAGGAGACAGAAGTAGGACAGTGTCACTGGATCAAAGAATATTTGATAGGAAGTAAAATTATAAGAAGCCTGGACAGCTAGGATAGAATTTGGGTATTAAAGGCTTTGGATGTCAAATAAAGAATTTTGTATCTGATCATACATGCAATAGGGAAACTCTGGAATTTGTTGAGTAGAAGGGATGACATGTTCGGATGGGTGCTTTTGGAAAATCAGTTGAGTTGGTCAATGGAGGAGGGATTAGAGTGAAGAGAAACTTGATGCAGGCAGAGCCATCAGGAAACTATTGCAATAGCCCAGGGGGGAATGTGAAAAAAGAGCATGTATCAGGGTGATGGTGAATAAATAGAGTAAAGGCTGGTTTCAAAACAGAATTGGTTGGGTATCAATCTAATTGACACTGACTCCGTCTTGTGCTGCCATGTGTACTGTTCTCCATTTGGGTTGTCTTTTTTTTTCCTGCAAATAATTTGTGGGAAAAATAGATGGTATAAGCCAGGTGTGGGAAACCTGCAGCCTCAAGGCCACATGTGGCCCTCTACGCCCTCAAGTAAAGCCCTTCGACTGAACCCAAACTTCACAAAACAAATCCCCTTAATAAAATGATTTCTTCCAAAAAGCTTGGACTCAGTCAAAACTCCGCACCCAAGGACTTAGAAGGCCAAATGTGGTCGGGAGGTCACAGGTTTCCCATTCCTTGTATAATCCATTTGTTGTTATATAAAATGTGGGTGGATACAATTAATCAGCATATCCCAATCCTGGGGAAAAAAAAGACCTCCAAACAAACTTGCCCCTTCCCAACTTGACTGAAACACACCCTTCCCTCCTGATAACTTGGGAAAACCATAATTTTCCCCCCAATTTAAAATCAGATTACTTAAACTTATATCCTAGTTTATATCCTGCTAATTGTTTCTTTTAATGCATACACATCTGTCTTCTCCTCTGTGTAGGTTCCAGTGTCAGTGTGTCAAGGTCTATTCTTGATTTGTAATGGAGTTGACATGCATTGCTCAATAAGTCAATATGTTTGGAAACTTGCACTTCAAAATTTAAAGCTTGAAGCTTGTACCTCAGTTATTTACAATGTCATCTGTCTCAAAATCAATGTTATAGAAAAGAAGAGGTGATATTGAAGAGATATTGCAAATCAATAGGACTTGACAACATATTTGATATAGGGGGCAGGGTAAGAGACAGTGAGGATCAAGTATAACTCCTAGGAAGTGAAACAAAGAGGTTGGAAGGATGGTGTTACCCTTTACAGTGATAGGGAAGGTAGGAGTTAGGAAGACTTATCGGAAAGTTAATGATTTCTCTTTTGGATGTTGCTTTTAAAATGCCTACTGGACATCCAAGTTAAGATGTCTAAATACAGTTGGATGTTCGGGATTAGACAACAACTCTATGAAAGTTCTAGGATAGTGGACTATGAAGTCAATATGAAGCACAAATGTGGTAGTAGGGAAAGCTAAATGGAATTTGGAGAACATTAATTGAGGTGCAGAGTCTGTGAATAAGGAAGAGATTCCAGAACTGAAGTCTTACATTTAGTTTCAGCAGCCACATTTTAAGAAGGATATTTATAGCTAATATTTGGTATTTAAGATGGAGAATGTTTACTGGAATATGGCTGAGTGAAAGGATATCTTTCCTCATATGATATGACGATCCATTGAAAAAGCTGGGAAAGTTCTAGCCTGATGAAGAAAGAATTCAAAGGAATGGTACATAACTGGTTTATTCAAGAATTTAAAAGACTTTTTTGTGGCAGGAAGATCAAACTTGCTCTGCTTTAGCAAACAAGGAAGAAGCAGGAGCAGAGTAGAAGGTGCCATGAAGTATACAAACATATATATATATATATGATGTCAAGGTGAACATGAATCAAATTGTAGCTATCTAAAAGAGTAATGGCCTGTGGGTTGTAAAATCTATCTAAGTGCAGGGCTTCCAGCAATATACTTAGAAAAGTTTGTTACACTTAGTAGGTGCTTGTGCCGTCCCAAATGGGGAGAATCCATAAAATACAGTACTAAGTGAAAAGCCATAAAAACTTAATCTTTGGGAAAGATGAAAGCCCAAGCATGGTGACCTGTTACAAATCATAACCAAATACACCAAGTCATAACTTAAGATACTCTCAACTATGAAAGTCCTAACAAAAATAGCATGGTTGGTACATGATCAAGACAGAAATTTATACTTCAACATAACATTGGCTTAAACTTATTAGTAGGCAAAAAGCCAAAAATATCCACAGGCAGCAATGATGCACTCTCTAGCTCCTCCTCCCTCTGTTTGTTTTCTCTAATTACCATGAGGATTTGAGGGATTATTTGTGGGGACCCACTGAACTGTCTAGCCACTGCCGCAGATAGCAATTATCTGAAATCTTGGCAGGGCTGCAACATACTGGCCCCTAATGTAAGTAACCCAGCTGATTAAAGTACTGCCTATAATCACTCTGGAGTTCCTTAGTCTGTTGCTTTGGTAAAGAACTTGCACCACTATTTGGGGAGGGAAAGGCAGAATTCCATAGGTGGGGGGAATTCTGGACTTTACAGTGCTTAGCAATTTTTGATTTACTCAAACAGAAACTAGATGACAACTTTTTTGGCATTATGCAAATGGAATTATTTGAGGTTTGGGATAGAAAAGAAAGTCATTTACACGTTAATCCTTTAAACTTTTGTCAATGTTTCTGCTGTTATAAAGTCTCTGTTCAATGATATGATCAGTATTAGAATCTCTCATATTTCCTACATTTGGTTCTTCCAAGAGGATCATTCACCTGGCTCCACACACTTAATCCTACCCTGTAGGGGGAACTCACAAACATGTGGAGATGTGTATGCCTCAAGCTTGTCCCTGGGCACTGGTGATTGCATTGATTGGATGTGAGTTCAACACAAGAAGGTTCATCTCTTCTTATTTAAAAGGGTGACAGTGTGACCTCAAAACTGAGTGACAAAATGGTCCCCCTCTTCATTTTTTGAGTACCACAACAGAAGTTCAGTTCTGGGAAATAGTAATGTGTAATCAGTCAGCCAACAAGTATTAAGGAAGCACCTACTATGTGTTTGGCACTGTACAAAGCACTGGGTATAGAGGATTCTCACTCTTCAAGGGCTACCAATCTACCGGGAAACACACACAAAACAAAACAATGTGTACAGATAAGCTTTATATAAGATAAATAGTAAATACTTAAAAGAAGGAAGTTGCTAGAGTTAAGGTGGATTTGAAAAGGCTTCCTTTAGAAGGTGAGATTTTATTTAGGACTTAAAGGAAACCAGGGAAGTAAGAAAATGGTGGGGAGGAGGAGGAGGGAGAGACAGACAGACAGACGAGAAACAGAGAGAGAATCAGAGTATGTGTGTGTGTGTGTGTGTGTGTGTGTGTGTGTGTGTGTGTGTGTGTGTGTATGAATGAATTCTAGGAATAAAAGGCAGTTAGAGAAAATGCCTGCCAAGTGAAAGAGAATCTACATGGAACAACAAGGAGACTAGCATCATTGTGTTAAAGGGAGGGAGGGGTGCTATATAATATAAAGGGAGTTGAAAGAGGAGGTAGTACAAGAAATGCTTTGAATTCCACCCAGAAAATTTTGTGTTTTATCTTGGAGGAGACAGAGAGCCACTAGAGTTCATTGAGTGTGGTAGGGATATGGTTAGACCAGTATTTTAGAATAATTACTGGTTGAATGGATATGATTGGCTAGAACAGAGGAGAGACTTGTGGTAGATAGACCCACCAAGGAGCTACAAGTAATTTAATATTCCAGGTATGAGGTCCTGAGGTTGTGGCAATATCAGAGGAGAGGAGGAGGGCATGTTTGAGAGATGTTGCAAAGTTTATATCAATGGACCTTGTCCATAGACTAGATAAAGAGGTGAGAGATAGCGAAGAGTCAAGGGTAAAACTGAGATTATGAACCTGGGGGGGTGTAAGCAATACTCTGGGTTCCATAGGTTCAATTCTGTGTCCCAGCAGAAAGATAGATTTTATCCCACCTCCAAATAAGATCACAAAATTCCATAAGATGACAAATTAGCCCAGTATATCTCATGTAAGGAAGCCCTTCCCTTGAACACCACCCAGTGACGAAAATTTCTCTTCCCTTTCAGCAGCACCCCACCCTGAAGAAACACCCAATTCAACAACAGTGCTGGTGACCAGGTGTCTGTGGATGAAAATAGAATCCCTGAGGCTCAATATGCTATTATGAATTATTTTCTCTTCCCAAATGAGACTGATGATTAGTGAAAGTGGGGCAGTTTGTTCCCAAAGCTCCTGTTGGTCAAGATTTCACAATTTGTGAGGATGCCATAGTTTGGGGATTTGGGGATTCAAAGGTCAGATACCATATTGATATAGACATAGATATATAGATACACAAACATAAACACACTCACATTCATCCATATCTATATCTACATCTTTATCTATATCTACATCTATATTAAGTTTGTTGTGTGAATTTACTTATAGAATAACCTTTTCAGACAGTGAAAAATAAGCTTTTTTCATCTTGCTTCAACTCTTTCATCTTCAAAAATGAGTAAAAGAAGAGCAAAATCCCATGTATGGTGAAGCAAAACAAATTTCCATATTGGTCATGTCTAAAAACATCATGTATTAATTTGCATCCCATGCAGTCCTACAGGATATCCCCTCATCCAATCTGCTTTCTCCCGTCTGTTCTCCCATACCCCCTTTGACTTTTCCAGAAGGGCGAGGTGAATCCCCGTGCCCCAATGCCTGCACATCTTATGGCCCAATTATATGCAAAATAGTATCAATCATAGTATTTACATATTTTTAAAACATTTGATTTCAAAACTTCGAATTCTAGAACCATTCCCCTCATCCCCTGCCACCCAATCCCACTGGGAAGATAAGCAACTCAGTATATGCTGTACATGTACAGCTATGCAAAACATTACCATAGTAGATATATTGTAAAAGACTGACTACATTTCCCTCCCTCCTATCCCACCTCCCACCGGGTCCACTCCCCACTTTGATCCTATCCCCTTTCAAAAGTGGGTGCTTCCAACTTCCCTCTCCCCCCCGCCTGCCCTCCCTTCCATCATCCCCCATGACCCTCTCCCCACTCCCCTGTAGGGTGAGATATCCCATTTAGTATGTATGTCATTCTCTCTCTGAGCCAAATTCAATAAGAATAAGGTTTTGTATTTTTGCCTTCCTGTTCTTCCCCTCCCCTGCAACCACTTACCCTTGCCTCTTCTACATGAGATAGTTTACCCCATTCTGTCTCTCCCCATGTCCTCTCGCTATTTCTTGTCTCACCTTTCAATTTCATCCATTAAATATCATCCCTTCCCAACAAATTCAACCTGTGCCTTATATCTATGCATACCTGTAAACATATATACACACATTCACATATATATTCATATGACCATATACCCTTCTTCAGATATTTTCATACTGAGAAAGGTTTCATCAGTTACAGTTATCATTTTTCCATGTAGAAATGTAAATAGTTCAGCTTTGATAAGTTCCTTATGATTTATTTTCCCTGTTTACTTTCTCAAGCATCTCTTGCTTCTTGTGTCTGAATGTCAGATTTTCTATTCAACTCTGGTTTTTTCCTCAAGGATGCTTGAAAGTCATCTATTCCACTGAATGACCATATTTTCTCCTGAAACATGATACTCAATTTTGCTGGGTAGGTGATTCTTGGTTTTAATCCCAGCTCAATTGCCCTCTGGAATATCATATTCCATGCCCTTCCTTCCTGGCTGCTTGTAATATTTTCTCCTTGATCTGGGAATTCTGGAACCTGGCCATAATATTCCTAGCAGTTTTCTTTTTGGGATCTTTTTCAGGAGGTGATTGGTGGATTCTTTCAACCTCTATTTTGCCCTCTGGTTCTAAAACATCAGGGCAATTTTCCTTGAGAATTTCTTGAAGGATGATTTCTAGATTCTTTCTTTGATCATGGTTTTCAGGTAGTCCAATAATTTTTAGATTATCTCTCCTGGATCTATTTTCCAGGTCAGTGGTTTTTCCCATGAGATATTTCACATCGCCTTCTATTTTTTTTCCTTTGTGTCCGTTTAATAGTATCTTGATTTCTCATAAAGTCACTAGCTTCCATTTGCTCCAGTCTAATTCTGAAGGAATGATTCTCCTCAGTGAGCTTTTGAGATTCTTTTTCCATCTGGAAAATTTGGCTTTTTAAGGCATTCTTCTCCTCATTGCCTTTTTGAGCCTCTTTTGCCATTTGAGTTAGTCTATTTTTAGGGTGTATTTTCCTCAGTCAGGCTGTTGACTCTCATTTCACCCTTTTCTTACATCTTTCTCATTTCTCTTCCCAATTTCCCCCCCACTTCTCTTATCTGCTTCTTAAGGTCCTCTATGGCCTGTAACCAGGTTGTATTTTCATTTGGGGCTTTTGGTTCAGGATTTCTGACCTCACAGTTCTCCTCCTGTTCCATGCTTTGATGCTCTTTGCCCCCAAAATAGGAGTCTAATGTTGAATTTTTCTGTTTATTTTGTTTCTTTTGTCTAGGCATGTTGCCACTCAATTACTTGACTTTTCTGCTTGTTGCCACAGTAGGACTTTGCCACCAGCCAGGGCAGCTTCCATCGCAAATGCTGGGGTTTTCTTAGTTGCCGGAGGTATGCTCTCTCTCAAGGTTGGGTGCTCTGTCTCAAGCCTCCCCACGCTCTGGCAAGCTGGTCACAGACTCCAAGACCTCCATCCCAGACTGCAATCCAGATCCAGGGAAGTTAAAGCAAGAGCGATTACCAGAGTAAAGACTGATAGCCAGATCCCCCTACAGACCAGAGGCCAGGAGCTGAAGCTGCGACATGGCAATGTGGCAAAAGGTGCACCATGGCTACTCAATGTCTTCTCACCCCTAGGGAAAGAAGCCAACCCGCTCTCCCCACTAACGAGTCGCAAAGTCCATACTTCACTAACCTCTCACTTTGTCCATGGCATCTATGTATTGATAATTCTGGAAACACCACAGCTGCTGGTGTTCTGGGGTCCCTCCAGCCGGCTGCTAAAACCTGGGGCTAAAACCTCTGACTCATGTGGGCCTGGGCTCAGCTCCCAGAGCTCTATGCTGGCCGCTCCCTGCCGGGCTGATTGTGTGTATATATGTGTACAGGTATACATAGGGTATACATAGACAGAGGGCACAGGACGAATTGAATAGGAAGGGATGATACTGAAAAGGTAAAATTAAGATGTGAGAGAGGAATATAACGAGAGGAGATGGGGAGAGACAGAATGGGGTAAATTATCTAATATAGAAGGGGCAAGGGAAAATGGTTACAATGGAGGGGAAGAACAGGAAGGCAAAAGGGAATGAGTCAACCTTATTCTCATTGTATTTGGTTCAGGGAGGTAATGACATACCCACTAAATATGGTATTTCACCCTACAGAAAAGTAGGGGGGGGGCGGCTAGGTGGCGCAGTGAGTAGAGCGTCGGCCCTGGAGTCAGAAGGACCTGAGTTCGGATCCGACCTCAGACACTTAATGCACACACAAACAAAAACCTAGCCATGTGACCTTGGGCAAGTTACTTAACCCCAATTGCCCTCCAAAAAAAAAAAGAAAGAAAAAAAAAAAAAAGAAAAGTAGGGGGGAAGGGGTTGAGAGGGTGGATAATGGAAGGGAGGGCTGGCTGGGGAGAGGGAAGTTGGAAGCCACTTTTGAAAAGGGACAGGATCAAAGTAGAGAATAGAACAAGTGAGGGGTGAGATAGGATGGGGGAAATATCAGTCTTTCACAGCATATCCACTATGGAAATGTTTTGTTTAGCTACACAGGTACAACCTGTATTGAATTGTTTATCTTCCCAGTAAGGGTGGGTGACAAGGCAGGAAGGGAAAGAATCTAGAATTCAAAATTTTAAAATCAAATGCTAAATATAGGTGTGTGTGTGTGTGTGTGTGTGTGTGTGTGTATTACTTTTCATGCAACCTGGAAGTAAGATATACAGGTACTGGGACATAGAGGTCTTCCATGCTGTACTGGAAAGTTGGAGAGGGGATAGGGGAAGATATGGGAGAGAGCAGATTGGTGGAGGGGATATTCAGCAGGATAGCTATTTTTGGGTAGTGGGTAGGGGAAAATGGGGAGAAAATTTGTAACTCAAAATCTTGTGGAAATGAATGACGTAAACTAAAAGATAAAAGAGAGAAAAAATTTTCTTCTGTGCTTCTGTCTTGAACATTGCCATTATGTTGATAGGTTTTTTTTTTATTCCAGTGTACTTAAATTTTTTTTGCTCACTCTTCCAATCTTCTTCCTTATGTTTGCTTACCCAATGTTTGCATCAGTCTCTAGAAACTTCTGGAGAGAAATTCTGGAAGAGTCCTCTTGCTTTTTTTTAGGGGTATTGAGTTTTCTCTAAACTTATCTTTTTCAAGGATGTAAGGGATAATTCACAGTAGGGATATGGATATTTCAGTGCTTTGAAAACGTTCTGATTCTGGGTAAAGGCTGACTTTTCTCGTGCCCTCCCCAACTACCCCCACTTTAAACTCTCCAAGTTTCTGATCTTGGTTTGAGATTGAGCAAAAGTAGAATGCCTCAATCACGGCCAACCAGTTGGAAAGCTCTGCTGATTCAGAATAACAGAACCAGAAGATTCTCTTGGGCATAGGATTTTTGCCCTTATTATTCTGCTAGGATAGAAACTGGAATTGTGACCTTGGTCTCCACTCAGGATCTGAGCCAAAATGTTGCTGTTTTCTCCCGAACATACTCTTTTCTTAGTATATTTTATAGCCTAAGAGCAATCCTTAACCAGAAAGTCAACCATGGGCACACATCCTTAATCTTTTTCTAGTGTCTGTAGACCCCTGTGTCTATCCGCCCATGTCAACCAGGTCTAGAAGAATGACTGACTTTTTATTGAATTTATCCATCAGAAATTGTTCTGATGTATGTCTAGATATGTTTGGGGAGCTGAAATGTACTACTCTGCTCTATTTTTTTGCTATTCTACTATCTTCATTCTGATAGTAATACATACTTTCTTATTATATTTGGTGTTTTCCCTCTCCACCCACCACCCCTTTTACTTGTTCTGTTTATTTTGAATAAGGCATACTCACGTGACATTCATTATAGCTGCTTTGGAACCTTGCCTTCACCTCTCCAAGGTCCCATTTGAACCAGGTCCTTTGACTTTGAAGCCAATGTCTTTTCCTAAGTAACAAAGAACCTTCTCTTTTCTCCTTTCATCTTTAAACAAACTTCTAAATGAAAAGTATAACAGCATTCCAATAAATTGTTTCCAAGCTGTGGAGAAATTAACAGTATAATAGCTCAGGAAAGGATTTGAAAATTACCTATTAATTGTATAGATGACTCAGCTGAGGTCCAAAAGTTCAAGCCTTTCCCAAGATCCTTTGAATATCCGGTGCTCTGTGCATCGCCTTACCCTTTTATGACTGAAGGCAATGCATCCATTTGGATCAATTCAGTTTATCAATTTGTATTGAGGTGGGAAACTAGTAGGGTTTTGAAGCTATCTTTCCTTGTTGTGTCCATTCGTCCTTTGCTTCTAGTGGAGCAGCTGTGATCAGCAGCTATTGTTCTAGGGATTCTAGGGATACCCAAGTCTTCTGAGTTTTGATCTTGTAAGACATATAAACACAGGACCCAGGATAGCTGCTAGCACAGGTTCACTCTTGATCTGGTCAGACAGGAAAGACACTAAGAACAGATTTCTAGTTTAGTTTGTCAGAAGAGGATTGCTGATAAGAGGAGCACAAACTCCCACAGAATTCCCCAATCACCCTTCTTACAGGGGTGGGCATGAAAGGGGGCACAACTACCCCTATGTCTTGATGAGGTCAGTCAAGACAGGAACTACTGTGCATCCCCTAAATTCCCCTCAAGCCTCATTGGGGCCATTGAGGCATGCACAGCATTTGTGCATTCAACCCTAAGGTTCCCCCTAAGCATTAATGTTCCCCATTTGCTGACCACTGACCGCCTGTTTTATAGGGGCAACAGACAAAGAAGGCTTATTGCCAGCAATACCCTCAGAAGTTTACATCACTCCATCTTTGTATCTCACTGCACAGTCACAGTGGATGTTTATATTATTTATTATTATATAATGCTGCACAACCGTAGTGAAGATGTTTTGAATCATAACTGTAGGAACTCATATCTATCTCCTGGGAACAAGAGATTGTTATGGCTATGGATCCTGGGAAACTGAACTGTAAGGAATAATAACAAAAAGCCACTTCACACACACTAAAATCCACCTTAATTGCACTAAAATTCACCTTCCTTACAGATGTTCTCAGGGTTTTCTAATCAAGGGAGGGAAAGGGGAAGATACTCTGTCCTCTGCAGGTGGTTTCCTCTCAAGGACTTGGATGGAACTATTCCACAATTAAGCTTACCTGCTATTTGGCATACTGGATTCTGAACTGGGTTGCTGTTTCATCCAATCCTCCTCGGACACGATAACGATGATTTTTCTTCAGCCAATTTCATTATACTTTCTTCATAGCTTAATCCTAATTGGGTTCGTTGTTGTTCTTCCTTCTCAGAGAAGACCAAAATGACATCACTCTGCTAGAGTTAAGTTTCAGTATGTCTGACTGTGGCTGATCAGACCAATATGAGCTCAGAATACTCTGCCACAGGTTGGGCACAAATAGTTCACGTGAACATTTGGGGTGGAATCTCCAAATGTGCCCCTCCTGCATTTTCTTTGAGCTGCCTCAATTCTGCTTTACTCACAGAGCACAGCACCTTCTCTGATGTGGGCACACCATGCTGAGCTGTCCTGTGCAGTGTCTCCCATGTCACACAATCAATTTCAAAGTTCTTCAGAGAGACCTTGAGAGTGTCCTTGTGTCACTTCTTCTGACCACCATGGGAGCACTTGCCCTGTGTGAGTTCTCAAAAAAAAAAACATTCTTTTTGCCAAGCATATGTTTTGCATTTGCATAATGTGGCCAACTCTTTGGAGTTGGGCTCTCTGAAGCAGACAATGAATGCCTAGCAGTTTAGTTTGAGTAAGGACCTCAGTGTCTGGGACCTTATCCTGACAGGTGATCTTCAGAATCTTCCTAAGACAATTCAAATGGAAGCTATTTGGTTTCCTGCCATGTTTCTCGGGCATACAACGAGGTCAGCACAATGGTTCTGTATGCCTTCAGTTTGGTAGTCAGTCTGGTATCTCTTCTCCCCTACACTTTCCTTTGAAGTCTTGCAAACATTGAGGTAGCTCTGGCAGTGTGTGTATCAACCTCATTATTAATCTGAACATCCTTGGAAAGTTCACTGCCAAGGTAAGTGAGCTAGTCCATAGCATTCAAAATTTCTCCCTTTGCTGATGGTTCCACTTATGCCTGGTGGAGTGCTGGCTGGTGGAGAACCTTTGTTTTCTTATTGCTAATAGTTAGGCCAAAATTAGTACAAGCAGCAGATAATTGATCCATACTTTGTTGCATCTCAGCTTCGGAGGCAAGTTCACAGTCATCTGTAAACAGAAAATCATGTACCAACATTCTCTCTCCTTTGGTCTTGGCTTGTAGCTTTTTCAAATTGAAGAATTTACCATCACTGTGGTAGCTGACCTTGATGCCATGTTCATCCTCACTGAAAGCATTTGGCAACATGACAGAAAACATCATGCATCCTTGCAGCAAATGTTGACATTTAATAGATTATGTGATTGTAAGGAGAAGAAACAGACAGGATGTAAGCAAGATGAAGGCAATGTGTGGTTCAGAGTGCTAGACTGATAATAGACTTTCCCTCTCCAAGCTGAATATTCACATTCAACAAAAGTGGTGTCTTCAAGGCAAAGTGACTACCAGAAGAATTAATGTCAGCAAATTAGAGCTCTTCTATGAGAAGGAACAGTTTGTTGCTAACTTGGAAGGAAAGTTGAGCCAACACATAGTGGGCAACAGTGGAGGAGAAAAGGAGTGGGCATCTTTCAGAGATTTGCTGTATAGCACTACATTTCCTCATCTGGGCCAGAATACTTGCAAACACCAAGACTGATTTGATGGAAATGATGGGGAAATTCAGAAGCTGCTAAATGGAAAATAAGAACTCCACAGGGTTTACCAGCCAGATAATTCATCTGTCTCTAAGAAAACAGCATTTCATGCCATCAAAAGGAAAGTGCCATCCCAGTTTATTCACTAGTTCAAAGCATTCCACTCCTTCCAATAGATTAAGGATTTTTTTCACCTATTCTATCCCTTTGGTTAGTTGATTAATTAGTTCAATAGATCTATCTGGGAATTGTTCATAGCTTTTGACAGTATTTTACATCTTTGATTGATTGATTCAGTTGGAAAGTCCAAACCTCCTGTTTGAGTAGTGTGAGGCAGATCTCTTTTACACAAGCATCTGCAGGGCTACTATGTGACAGAGAAAGGAGACTTGCTATGATTGGTATTAGAGGACAGAATCAGGTCAATGGGTGTGAGTTATACGGGCCACCTTAGTAAGTGGTAGAATACTTTTTACTGGAAGCTAGATGACCACTTGTCTAGTTCACCAAAGCAGGGATTCTGGTTCCTGTGTGGGTTGGACTAAATAGCCTTTAAACTCTTTGAGGTTCTGTGATTGCCCTAAGCACCTAAGGATGTCTAAGAACATTTGAATAACGCAAAACTATTCTGCACACACTAGAAGAAAGAGGAGGAGAAGGAATAATGTGTTCCAAAGAGCAATGGAGCCCAGAGTTTGCACCAGGGTGACCATCCTACGAGTCAGAGCTTAGCCATACAGCACCAAGGATGGATGCTCAATAATAAAGAAAAATTTGAAAAGGAAACCAGAACAGAAGAGATCATTTGCTTGGAGAACACCTCAAACAACAGAAGTGCAGGAGTGAATATATGAAGCTGGCAAAGACAGCAACCATAACAGAGTGGCAACAGAAAGCCAAGAGACTTCTATCTAAATGTGTACAAGCAGCCGGGGCTAAAGATGAAAGTCTGCTAGAAGTGACAGTGAAGAGCTGAAGGGTGGGATTGTGGACAGAACCTGGTGAAGCCCTATCTACAGGTGAATGCTTCTTTTGTGGCACTATATTACAATTTTGGAGAGTACAGAAAAGGGAGGGAGGGGAGCAGGGGGACAGAGAGGAGTGAGTGCTCAGGTCAGATCCAGGGCTAGCATTTAGGAGAAGGCAACATGAAGTGGGGTCTGAGAAAGAGAAGAGCCTACAGGGGAGTAGGTGAGGAGAAGCAGGAGGAAAAGATTAGAAAGGGAAGGAAGGAGAAAGACCTTACTTTGGTGGTGGGAGGGAATTCCACTGATAAATAATGGGCGAAAGAAAATGAGCACCTCACACTGGAATGGCCCTGGGGCATTTGATATCTGAAAAGTATATTTGTTTTCAGAGGGGGGAGTTGGAGTCTTTGGGCATAATTGGCACCAGGAAGAGTGGAAGAGCATGGACACAAGGAGGAAATTTTTAGGAAAATGTTGAAGAGAGAAGAGAGTATACCTCAGACTTGCAGAAAGGGGCCTATCATGGGGCACTGTCCTCTCTGACACTTGCAATAATTGGTAATGTTTTGAGGGTGAGGCACAGTGGAAAAGAGGAATCCATGGGATAAGCCTTACAAAGCAGTGACAGAGAGTGAGGAGACCGTAGAGATTTGAAATTATACCTTGGAAGCTTTAAGTATATGAAGAATACAGAGAAAAGAGAGATACCAAATGATTATAGGGATCATGAATCAGAAATGAGGATCTAAATTACACAGAAAAAGAAGAATAATGACGAGGGTGAGAGAATGTGCAAAAACTAAAATAAAATATACTGAATGAACTGGACTAGCTGAAGGGAAAGGGGGAGAGGGGGTCTACTTGAATGAGATGAAAAAAGAGGAGGAAGGAATATATTAGTAGATAAAAGCAGGAGAGAGGAACTAATACATTAAACTCAAAGAATAGGACTAACAGATGAGAATAGGGGATCTGAGATGAGGAAGAGAGTCAGTGGCAACAGGCCACCCTAAAAGAAAGATTAAAGTAACCAGAGGAACTTAGTACTGTATCTACAACAGAAGAGAGAAAAAAATAATGACTCGATACCCTTCGCATGCCCAATTTAGATACAGCTGGAGGAAAATATAAACCTGACTCTTATAACTTGAAATGTGAATGGATTAAACAATCCAATAAAATGAAAAAGAATTACAGATTGGATAAGGAAACAAAACCCTACAATCTGACACTTACAAGAAACACATTTAAACAACAAAGACATACACAAAATAAAACTGAGGGCATGGGAAAAAAAATTACTGTGCATCAAATGAATATTCCCCCTCCCCCCAAAGCTGCCATCATTCTATCAGAAAAAAGCAGAAAGAAACATTTAAAAAATTTTAAAAAATACAAGGAAAGTATATTATGCTGAAAGGAATCATCAATGACAAATCTGTATCAGTAATAAATTTTTGCACTTCAAATGCCTTAGCATTCAAATTCATAAAGGAGATTGTATCTGAGCTCGAGGAAGACATAGAAAGTAGCACAAAAGTGCCAGGAGACTTGAATAAGAGCTAGCTCAGTGTTTGGGAGACTCTGAAGGAAAAGTGTGGGAGAGAAGAGGTATTGCACTGCCTACCAAACTGAAGATTGACAGAACCTTTGTGATGATATCAGTGTATGCCTGTGAATCCTGGATAGACTACTAGCACTGTACCAGAAAATTGAATCACTTTGATTTGAATTGCCTGAGAAAGGTTATGAAGATAACCTAGCAAAAAAGATGTACTGGACACTGGGATCTTTTCTCAAGCTGGACTGCCAAGCATTCAACCTCTACTGCAGAGAGCAGATCTATGATGGTCTGGTCACATTGTTCAAATGCCACACATATGGTTGCCAGAAAGACTATTTTTTGGAGAACTCACACAGGCAAGCACACACAAAAAGGTTAGAAGAAGCAATACAAAGATAGTGTTAAGGTGTGTCTGAAAAACTTTGGAATCAATTGTGAGATATAGGAGACACTGACTCAGGACTTCCCAGCTGGCATGATCATATCAGAGAAGGTACTGTACTCTATGAATAAAGCAGAAGTGAAATAATTCAAAAGAAATGTGAGATGTGCAAATTTAGAGATGTCTCCTCTCCAAGTGTTCACGTGAACTATTAGTGCCCAGTCTGTGATAGGGCATTCCAAGTTTGTATTCGTCTGATCAGCCACAGTTGGACACACTGTACTTTCACCCCAACATATTGATGTCATTTTGGTCCTCTTTGAGAATGAAGGACAACAACCAACCAGTTTTGTATAAGTCTAATAGATAAACAAAGGGGAAATGTCGAACTGAACCAATTTCTAGAGAAACTAAAGTTTAAAAACTTATGGTATCTTCCAAGTAGGAAGACTCTGGAGGAGAAAGTGAGGCTAGTGACCTTGCACAGCCCTCCCTCACTCAAATCCAAGTCAACTACGAGTCATGTCATCATTTCCATGATGCCATGGTCCTCTTTGAAAATGAAGCACAAATACACAACAACAAGTAGGATTGTAAAAGAATATACATGTTCTAAACCATATGAAACTTTAAGAAAAATATTGTCCATATACTGAGTATATGGATATTACAAATAAATGTAAGAAGGCAGAACTAGTTACTACATGCTTTATGAATCATAATAAAATCAGAATAGAAATTACTTCAAGGATGAAAAACAAAAGATACAGATCCAAAAGGAGACTTAACAATGAAACCTTAAATAATGAATGGGTCAAAGAACAAATCATAGAAACAATTAATAGTGATAAAAAGAAAATTATAACAATGGTGGGCTAGTCCAGTTCAAAGGTGGGAAGTCTAGCAACAGACCTGCCTCATCAAATGGGATGATTCAATCGAGTCCAAGGGAGGTTCCCAGAGCATGTACCCCAGGGACTCAAGGAGAGTTAGAGGGGCTCCCAGAACCCATACCTCATCACTGATCCCCTGGAACCCAAAGCCTGTAAGTACCTCCCATGAGAAATTCCACTTTCAGATTTTAGGATACCAAACCCTACCCTTGGTGTCCCACCTCCCTCCACCCTGGATTCTGCTGGTATTGCATTCTGCACCCCCAAGCTGACCACCACTCTTCAACCAATTCTGGGCCCCTGAAATGGGCTCTTTGCTCCTGTACAGCAAGAAGCAGCTACTGAAGACTATGTCCTTTATCCCTTTTTCCAAGAAAGAATTCTCTTGCCTAGTGGTTGAGTGGGGAAATGATGTGGATACAGTGGTGCCTTAAGGATTACTTTCTCAGTACCTTGGGAGGCCCTCCTGAGCCTGAGAGCATCTGAAAGCCTTTTCCCTTGAAATGTCATAAAACTTCCCTCTTGTCCTGGACCATGGAATTCCTTATCACTCTCCGATTCTGGGTCATAAAATTTCCCCTCTCTCCCTTATTCTGTGTCATCCATCTTCCTCATCCTGTCCCTAAACCTCCAACCCCCACTGGAAACCCTAAAATTACATCATCATCCTACTGGCTGTGTAGCTTTCTGGCTATATAAGTCTGGTGCTTGTCCCATATCGTTGCCTTTGTTTAGCTCCTTGCTAAGTCTCAGGCCTGCATGCTTTTGAAATAATAAAGTTTCCTTTGGCTAAAGAGAAAAAAAGAAAATGATAATGATAAAGCAACACGTCAAAATTTCTGGAATGCAGTTAAATCAGTCTTCAGGAGGAATATAATGTCCTTACAATCATACATTAACCAAATTTTAAAAAGTAGGCCAATGAACTCAATATGCATTTAAAAAAATTAGAAAACCAAGAAATAAATCTGAAATAAGCACAAAGGAGGAGATATTAAAAATTAGAGGGGAGACAGATAAATTGGAAGCATCCCCCCACAAAATGACAAATAAAACTAAACTCTAGTTCTTTGAAAAGACTAATAAAATTGATAAACCTTTAGCTAATCTAATGAAAAAGAAGAGCAGAAAACCAAATTAATAAAGTATCAAATGAACAAGGTAAAATCAGAGCAAAACCAAAAGGAAAAAAATATTTAGAACACATTATACACAAGTATGAGCTAACGAAATGGAAAACACAAAGGAAATAGAATACTACCTTCAAAATTATAGAAAATGTGTAGCCATTTCTCCATCCCTCTCATAGACTAGAGGATCTCCTATCTTCTCAAGAGATAATCTTTGTGTTGGAGTCTGAGATATAGAAAGGAACTCACCAGGCTGGTGCCAGCTGCTGGAGCACTGGGCATGGATGTGGCAGTCACTGTGTTGGCTGACAGGGCTGTGTACAGCAAGGGCTCTATATAGGGTATTGATTCCCTGGGCTGATTTGCCCCTCCTCATCCTCACGTCACGGGGGAGTGGTGTTTATCATGTCACTTTGGGGAGATTTGACATTGACATTGTCAGCCAAGGGAGCCAGGGGATGTCCCAGAATAGGAAAAGTTTTAGCTCAGATGCAAATTGTCACCAATTAGTGTTCCAGAATAAGAGCTTCCTAAATGAAACCCATTATCATAACAAGAAAGACCAAGTGGGCAGCCAGAAGCAGCTGAGCAAGAAACTTTCCTGAGCCCTGAGGGAGGAGGATGCAAGTGTCAGATGGAGCCACACAGAGAGTGGGGGGAGTTGGTAGTGAATAAGCTGAGAAATGAGGAATCCCGTCTCTACCAAGCACTCCACTGTAGGCCACTAGTGTCACAGAGGCTAGAGTGCTGGACTTGGAGTGAGGTGGATCTGAGTTCAAATCCTTCCCCACACTAAAGTTGTCCCAGTTTCCTCATCTGTAAAAGACAAATTAGCATCTACCTTTCTTTGTAGTTGAGATCAAATGAGCTGTGACCCTGGAGTTGAAACTTGTTGTTCATGACTCTCTTCAGTGGAGAGATTGATTACCCAAATACTGAAGGAATTGTTAGCCTTGGCATGTGTAAAACAATTCGCAGACAACTCCTTACTGTCCTCAAGGGGAGCTGTATCTCAGTGTTTCAACAGTCCCCTTTTGGATATGATGGTAACTCTGAGTCCTGAACAAAAGGCTCAGAGGAGTCATGGTGTACCCCTTCTAGTACCTATATACCATTCTCTCAGGAATTAAGCTCCAGGCTTTAGAGGATACTGCTCATGTTTGGGTGAGAACCACACCTACCCACTGACCTGTGTTTTGAGGAAGGAGGTGATAGTACTACTCACATTCAGTTTATCTCCCATTTGAAGGAGGATCTGAGAGTGCCATGGCTTCAGCTGAGAGCTGTGACACAAACAAAAGCTGTTATGATTGTGAAGTAAGCTGTCAAGGCTTTCAGTAAGGAGGCAGAGTCCCGGTGAGAACCCTTGGTATTCAATATACTATTACATGTGGTATTCATATATTATTTTTTAAGAATGACATCAACAGCAAACTTATCTTTCCATCACAGTGGAAGCAATGAGTCATATCACCTTGAAATACATGGTTTAATAAACTATGGATTTTAGTAAAATTGGAAATGTAAACCCTCATATGATGTCAGATGTCAAAAACTTAATTTAATGTAACTAAAGAAAACAAAAATTCAGAATAATCATATGAAAAATATTTTGTTTCTCCCCCATAACAAATTTCAAAAATGCTAATGGTCAGTTAAAAAGTAATCATAAATACATGAATTAGTAGAAGAAACACCATACTCTGTAGCTTATCTTTTAAAGGAAGCTGTCATCTACCAGTTTTCAGCATACTGGTCTGTCCTGCTCAGCGGTTTCACCTAAGTGGACCCTCTTTCTCTCCATCCTATTTCCTTTCTTTGTTCTTAGTGATTTCCAAAACCACACTGATGGAACTCTAATAGACAGATGTCAAAGTTCCTTAATCTCTTCTACTCTAATATTTATTTTTACTTCGCTTTAACCACTGGTTGGTATAGCTATTTCTCTAAAGAATTCCCACTTATTGCTTCCTAACCTTCTAACATGCCCATTTGCTGATCCAAACTAAACCTGCTTTTTTTCCCTTTCACCATGTACTCAGTATACTCAGCCCTCCTGTTTATCTGCTTCTCTACCTAGCCTGAACCCCATGGTCAGAAAGAAAGATTTTTTTTTAAATCAAGTTTAAAATCACTTGTTGGTATGAAAATTTGAAGGGCATGTAATGCCAATCGCCAACCCCAAATAACACCCAGTCTAACAGCACTGTTGCTTGTATTGTTAATGCACACTTGTTTAATTCAGATTTTGATGTTATTGTAGGTTGATTATCTGGGGATGAGGAAAATCATTCGTCTTGTTTTCAAGTGCTAATGTTTGTGTTTATATTGTATAGTTATAGAGTCCTCTCTGGATGACGAAAAGGATACAAAGAATGATGTCCTTAGGACACGTGTTCTTGGTGTCTTGGGGAGAAGACATGACATGAGACTCAGATGGATCTAGAGGAACCACAAGTGAATGGCATTTGTCAACACTGTCCTCTCACTCACATTAAGAAGGAACTGCTGAGGAATCTTCTTCAGTTCTTTACACAGACATTCCCATATTCAAGTTTGTTCTCATAGGTGTAGGGGGTAGAGGTTGGTAGTAGGGCTGAGAGGCTTTTTCCCAACTCTTTTTGAGGATCAGTTATACTTTGATGAAATATTCAGATCACAGCTAACTATGATCTATAACTACAGCCCCCAAATAGAGGAAAGATCTCAATGAATGGGCATGAAGTTAGGGAGATTCATAGTGTCAGTACCATCACATGGAATCCCCAGAAGATGGTTTGAAGCCTGTTTTCTTACTGAGTTTTGGGACTAAAAAATCAGTTAGCAAGTGGTTCTTAAGTGCCTACTATGTGCTAACTTCTTGAACTAGTGGAGATAAAATATAAAAATAAAACTTCCCCTGCCCGAAAGGATTTTAAAGCTTTTCAAAATATTCTCTCACCTAAGTGCCACAAAATTGTCATAATTTTTTGTATGGGATGTTCACAGAGTACCTGCATCTCTGGTGGGAGAGCTTCCTGAGCCCTTTTTAGTGCTGCTCATCCACTTTTGGAGTCCACCTCTGCCCAATGTTCACCTGTGGATCCATGAAACCATAGCATGCACAGTGGTCACACGTCAGTAAAACCATCTTGGCAGATGGCTAAATCAGATTAATGGTAAATGACAGGTCTCAGTCCTGTCAGTGAGTTAGGGGGATGTCTACTCCAAGCTTGTGAAGACTTCACCTGGTGTGATGGGTGGAGAGAATAATTTGTTTCAATGGCTGTGAAGGTGGCTGAAGCAGGTACTTGGAGTGCTTAGAGTTTGGTTAGACATCAGAAAGATCAGGGCCATGTACTATATCCTGGGCCATCACCACTTCTCTTTAATTTTATCTTGCCACTGGGCTTAGTTGACTTTTAGAGAAAGTGAGGCTCATGCCTATTTGTGGCTCTGCCTCACTTAAATCCAATTCATGTGAAGATCAGGATATCGCTCCATGATGTCATTGGTCCCTTTTGAAAAAAGACAGATAACAACAAGTTGTGGGGGAGAGACATGAGGGACTCTAGTTCCTCTGTAACCCAATTTCCTAAATTCCATTTCAAGGAAGCCCATAAAAGTAATACGATGTATTATGTTGAAAGCTGTCCATCTTTGCTTCCTTGTAAGTTTTCCTTTGTTCTCTGCTTTGCACTTTCTACTTTGCTCTTCCCACCTTTCCTCCCTCCCCCCCAGAAGGCTACAATTAAGCATGAATGTACTTAGATATAGATATAGACATATACTTTCCCTAACAAATTCTCCTCCTGATCTTTGTTTTGCTGTTTCTGTGTATCTCTTATCTCCTATCCATCCTGACTCCTAGATATATAAGTATTGTTCCCTCTTGAATCCATTCCCAATGTAAGTAGGTTTCCAGAACTAATAGCCCTTCAAACCCATCTTATTCCTCTTTCTGGGCTCCTCCTCAAGCACTTCTTTGGCATAAGAAAACTACTCTTTTTTTGCTGTTCTTAAATGTTTTACATTTTCAGGTATAGCATACTTAAGTATATCCCAGTCTTTCTTATGAACTACCAAATTACTAATAACAGAATTAGACATACATTTTACATTTTGCCTACATAAAGCAGTCTGTCCTTACTCTTTTTTTTTTTTAACAAATGCTTTATTAACTTCTGGTTTACATCATTCATTTCCACCAGATTTTGAGTTAAAAATTTTTCCCCACTTTTCCCCTACCTACCTCGCCAGAATAGCAGTCCCACAAGATATCCCCTCATCCAATCTGCTCTCTCCCATATCTTCTCCCATACCCCCTTTGACTTTTCCATTAGGGAAAGGTGAATTTCTGTGCCCCAATGCCTGCACATCTTATCTCCCAATTACATGCAAAATAGTATTAATAATAGTATTTATATATATTTGAAACATTTAATTTTAAAACTTCGAATTTCAGATCCATTCCCTTCCTCCCTTGTCACCCACTACCTCTGGGAAGATAAGCAATTCGGTATGTGTTGTACATGTATAGCTATGCAAAACATTACCATAGTAGATATATAGTAAAAGACTGCTTATATTTCCCTCCCACCCATCCTACCCCCCACCTGGTCCATTCCCTACTTTGATCCTGTCCCTCTTCGAAAGTGGGTACTTCCAACCTCCTCTCCTCCCAGAATGCCCTCCCCTCCATCATCCCTCCTCTCATCCCCCTTACCCCTACTCTCCTGCAGGATGAGATATCCCATTTGGTATGTATGTCATTCTCTCCCTGAGTCAAATTCAATGAGGATATGGTTTTGCCTTTTTGCCTTCCTGTTCTTCCCCTCCACTGCAACTACTTCCCCTTGCCTCTTCTACATGGCCATTCCCTGCAGGGTTGCTGGGCTGTCCTCAGCAGGAGGTTAGCTTCTCTGTGTCGTTCTGTAGGTGCTGGAGCTCCAGAAGTTGTTCAGAGTTCACCTTTTACATTGTTTGGAAGTGGTGTGTGGAAGAGCATCTTGGAAGTGCTCTTTCTACTCCAACATCTTGGCTCTGCTCCCTGTCCTTATTTTTGTAATTAGTCTTTGGTGTGGACCTTATATTTCTCTTGGCTCTTGTATGTCAAATATTCTATTAAGTTCAGATTTTTAAAAAACAATATCCTGAAAGTCTGATGATTCATTAAATATCCATTTAAAAAAATCAAGATTATGCTTAGCTTTGCTGAGTATATTATTTTCAGTTAGAAGCTCAGTTCTTTTGCTCTTTGATATATAATGTTCCAAGGGAGTTTTAGAATTTGATTACAATATTCCTGTGTGTTTTCTTTATAGGATCTCTTTCAAGTGGTGATTAATTGATTTATTAATCAATTGATTACTAACCAATTGATTTATTAATTGATTTTTTTATTTCTTATTTCCCCTCTTGTTTTAATACTTCAAGACAATTTTCTTTAATTATATCTTGTATTATTTTATCAATGTTCTTTTTTTGATCATATCTTTCAGGCAGTTTGAGTGTGCATTTATTTTCTTTTCTTGATCTGTTCTCTAGAACAGTTGTTTTTTTTATTATTACACGTTCTCTTCTATTTTTCATTCCTTATATTTTGTTTTATTATTCCTTCATCTCTTATAATTTTCCCATCTTTCCAGAATCCTTAACTGATGGGGCGGGTAATAGATGGTACAGGGGCTTTAATCAATAACCAGAAACCCTGCTGTGCAGTCAGGAAGGAATTCACTAGACCCAAGCAATCTTGTGAGTCAGGATTCTAAAAGTTTATTGTTATGCTTTATAGCAGGCAAGGTTTCTTAGGGAACCTGCAAACTTAAAGAAGTCATAGGTATAGTTTTAAAGGAGCTACAACAGTAAATCAGAGGTCAACTATGCTAACTAACTAGGTAGGTAAGGGTGGGATTAGGGAGGAGTTAAGGTGTGGTCAGTGCTTAAAGGAACTTGCACTTTTAATATCAACTGTAAAGGCATATTGCCCATAATTCACTGGGAAATAGTCCGAGGTGGGGGGGGGGGGTACCTAGAGGTGTGGTTTTAGACTTGAAATGTCACAAAGTCAGCTAGCTGTCAGGGCTGACTGAGAAGTGCCTAGTCTGCCACCCATCACTGTCATGTTCAACAAGATGAATGTTGGGAGCCAACGCTAACAGAGACTCAGTATGTGTATAATTGGCTGAGGAGTTGACTTACAGATAGTGCATTGAAGGATTCATAGGTGCAGCTGGCAACTATACTAAGGGGAGATAACATTTGCCTAAGCTAAAATGTTTATAGACAGTTTGGTAAAGGATTATAGGTGTAGCTTGTTATTGTTCCAAGCAGAAATAAATAGTTCATGAATTGTTGCTGGGCAGAGTGCTGGCAGGGGAAGGGGCAGAGTTAATGCTCTGAGGCTGGGGAGGGGGATGAAATGTGATTTTACAAACTGGTTTTACAAATTTATTTTACAAATTGATAATACAAACATAGATCCCAAGCACCCCATCATAACCACCTCCATTCCCAGTTTCCAACTGATCACGTTGTCCTCACTCCCATGATGCTGCCAACCCCATAATTTATTGTGCCATTTGCCTTCCCTACCCAGTTCTGTTCTTTGTTCTATGTTTATAGAAAGAAATTGTGCCTCCTCCTCTGGTACATTGGTTTCACCGAGGTAGACATTTGACCTACTTTGTTAATAGGCTCATGCTCTGCTATTAAACTGATAAAGCTTAAAATTCTGGAGCTCAGCTTACCTGTATTAAATTCTGTTGAGACAATTTGTGATAGCAATGAGATCAAGGAAGAGAGGGTTGTCCTGAACCAACCCCTCACCCTTTGCAACCTTTCCCTTGAGCACTCCTTGGTGAGATATTTTTCACCTTAATCAGTTGGAGTGTGCTTCTATTGGAGTAGTCTAAGTGAAGTTATGGCTTTCCATTAAATCTCAAATTCCACATTTTTTACTCTTTACTTGAGATAGGGACTCTATTTGGAAAATCTGGAGCCTTTTGTCTATGTCTGTCCTGGGGTTGCTATCACTGTTTAGTTTGATAATTTAAGAAGAAATTGGCGATATGCTCCTTCCCCTAAGTCCTTTTTTTACTTCTAAAATCTTGGATTATATATATATATATATATATATATATATATATATTATATATATTTGGTTTCCTAAGAAGAGCACCGATGTCTAATTAGGGGAAGGTCTAACCAAGGTCTTCCAAGCTTAGTTTTTGAAGCTTTGAAGAATTTAGAGCCTTTCTTTTAAGACTTTGGAGGATTTTTTTTTGCTTCCTGAGAGGCCCTAGGTCTACCCAGTGGAAGGTTTGCAGCCTTGAATTTAAAAGCTTGGAGGATTTTTGTTCTTCCATGAGAGCCCCTGAATAAACCAGGGGAAGGTGTCTTTTTCTTCCCAGAGAGCTCCTTGTTTAAATCTAGAGAAACTGGGGGGAAAGGGTAATTAAAATATATAAATAATAATAAATAATGTTTTTTAAAATGCTGAACTATTTTAGTGAGCTTTGGGTTCAAATTCCTTAGAATTTATTTTAAGGAAATTAAGAACATAATTGTGAATGTCACATGAACTCTGGAGAGTGACAGAATTATTGTTTTACATCTAAGAGAGGATTTTGAGAGTTAGAAAGATGCAAGTTTGAATATAATCTCAGAGAAATTTTAAATTGAAAGAAAAAAAGAGGGTACAGTTAATATTTTTAAAAGCTCTGGCAGTTAGAAAGCACCTGCCTTGTATAAACTCTTCCCTGGTTCACAAAAAGAGGAAAGTTTGTGTCAATGACTGAAGAACTAAAAAGTAAATACGTTTTATTAGAAGGCTACATCTAGTTGAAATTCTGCATCTCAGTTTACTTTTTTTAGTTAAATTCTTTTGACACAGTTCATGGCAGTCCTAAGACAGGGTCAGAGAGGCTGATCCTTCCCTTCCTCCATCCCAGAAAACCCCTCCTTGAACATACCCCAGGGAGATTGTTTTTTCACCTGAGAGGGAGAGAAGTATCTTCTCCTGGAGAATGGTAAGCAGAGGGCAGTTTGTCAGACAGTGGATAGCGAACTGGGCTTGAAGTCAGCAAGACTTATCTTCCTGAGTTCCAATCTGGTCTCATACACTTACTAGTTGTGAGATCCTGCACAAGTCACTTAATTCTGTTTCTTCAATTCCTCATCTGCAAAATGAGCTGGAGAAGGAAATGGCAAACCACTCCAATATTGCTGCCAACCTCCCCCACCACACAACAGCCAAAACTAAAAGAACCCCAAATGAGGCCAGAAAAAAATCAGAGACTACCGAAATGAATCAACAACAACACTGCATCTACCAAGGTATTGAAAGTTTTACAAATTAAAGTTAAAAACAGATTTATTTCGAAAGAAAATTTTGAATCTGTGTAATTTACTCTGCCATCTTGGCTCCACCCTCTGTGTCCTTCGGGGTCCTTGGGGATGGGTTGCTCCTCACTCAAGGGGCAGCAGTGTGGTGCAGTGAAAAGAAGGTCGGAATTCGTACACTTTGTGGCTGCATGACCCTAGGAAAGTCACTTAACCCTATTCGCCTCAGTTTCCTCATCTGTAAAATGAGCTGAAAAGGAAATGTCATCCACTCCAGTATCTTTGCACCAAGAAAATCCTAAATGGGGTCAGGAAGAGTCAGAAGCGACTTGACAACAAACCTCTCTCCTCACTAGGCAGGGAACAAGAGGGAATCTGTGTAATTTACAATTCTACATTTTGTCATAAATTATATTAAACTTGCTGATGTATGGATATAACTGGAGTAAATTTTGAACACTTTATCAAGAAGAAAATGAGATTCCTGCCCATTTTTATAGTAAGTGTTATAAAAACATTAGGTTGGATTTGGCTCTAGATTCACTGCAACCAAGTGATGCAGAAATTATTAACTCTACTTCTGTTAATCAATCCCTGCCCCAAAGTAAGGGGCAGCTAGGTCATGCAGAGGGAGTGTCAGTCCTGGAGACAGGAGGACTTGAATTCAAATATGGCCTCAGAGACTTACTAGGTGTGACCCTGGGCAAGTCACTTAATCCTGTTTGCCTCCGTTTCATCGTCTGTAAAATGAACTGGAGGGGGGGCGAAGCCAAGATGGCGGAGTAGAAACAGCATTTCCAATGTGCTCTGCCCAACACAAATTTCAAACAATGTGAAAGGGAGCTCCTAGCAACTTCTGGAGCCACAGCACCCACAGAACGGCACAGAGAAGCTAACCTCCTGCTGAGGACAGCCCAGCAGCCCTGCAGGGAGCAGCCATCGCAGCACTGAGAGCAGGCAGCCCATCGCCTTGGGAACCGACAGCTCAGACCGCAGAGCGAGCCCAGGTCCGCGGTTTTAGCCCCAGGGCGGCCAGGCCTTCAGCCGGCTGGTGGAACCCCAGAATACCAGCAATTGTGGCGATTCCAGAATTATCAGCACAGATATGCCTAGGACAAAGTGAGAGGTTAGTGCCCTGTGGACTTTGGGACCAGTATTTGGGGAACACGTGGCTTCCTCCCCTGGGGGCAAAAAGCTGCTGAAGAAACTGCTGCACAGAAGCCATTTTGCAGCATCAGCAGTGGCTCTAGCTCCTGGTCTTCGAACTGTAGGAAGATCCAGCAATCAGTCTGGGGGTTAATCACTTTTGCTTTAAACTGCCTGGATCTGGATTGTGGTCTGGGGGGGAAGTTTGGGGTGGGTATCCAACTTGCCAGAGTGGGTGGAGGCTTTACAGAGGCCACCCAACTGGCGGAAGTTGTGAAGACCCCACATTTGGGCGGAAGCTCCCCTGTCTGGTGGCAGAGTCCTACTGTGGCAACAAGCCCCAAAATCAAGTAATTGAGTGGCAATATGCCTAGGCAAATGAAACAAAATAAACAGAAAAGTTCAACATTGGACTCCTATTTTAGGAGCAAAGAGGCTCAAAGCA
>WOXC01002092.1:0-32596 GCA_011680675.1 Gymnobelideus leadbeateri
GCCTAGGACAAAGTGAGAGGTTAGTGCCCTATGAACTTTGGGACCAGTATTTGGGGAACTCGTCGGCTTCCTCCCCTGGAGGCAAAAGCTGCTGAAGAAATGCGGCACAGAAGCCATTTTGCAGCATCAGTGGCGGCTCTAGCTCCTAGTCTGCGAACTGTAAGGAGATCCAGCAATCAGTCTGGAGGTTAATTGCTCTTCCTTTAAACTGCCTGGATCTGGATTGTGGTTGGGGGGGGCGGGGGGGGGATGTTTGGGGTGGGTATCCAACTTGCCAGAGTGGCTGGAGGCTTTACAGAGGCCACCCAACCTCCGGAAGTTGTGAAGACCCCACATTTGGGACAGAAGCTCTCCTGTCTGGTGGCAGAGTCCTACTGTGGTCTGCAACTTTAAGTCCTTTGGTTTAGTATACCTCATTACATTGTTTCAGTGTGGTACTAAAAAAGAGATCTAATTTTTCAGGATGACTGGATATTTTCACTTGTAATATATCTGTATCTTTGACTTTATGCTGTCTTGTCATACCTGGAAATATCCTCCCTCTATATCTATAATTTCTGGAAATCCCTGGTTTGAGAGCCGGGTCTGTTTTGGCTTTTTTATTTGTACCCTCAACATTTTGCAATGTCTGGCGCAGTGACTTAATAAATGCTTGATCACTGATTTTTTTAACAAATGCTTTATTAACTTCTGGTTTACATCATTCATTTCTACCGGATTTTGAGTTACAATTTTTCCCCATTTTTTTTCCCTATCCACCACCCCAGAATAGCAGTCCCACTAGATATCCACACATCCAATCTGCTCTCTCCCATATCTTCTCCCATACCCCCTTCGGCTTTGCCATTAGGGCAAGGTGAATCTCTGAGCCCCAGTGCCTGAACATCTTATCTCCCAATTACATGCAGAATAGTATTAATAATAGTATTTATATACATTTGAAACATTTAATTTTAAGACTTTGAATTTCAGATCCATTCCCTTCCTCCCTTGTCACCCACTCCCTCTGGGAAGATAAGCAATTCAGTATGTGTTGTACATGTGTAGCTATGCAAAACATTACCATAGTAAATATATTGTAAAAGACTGCTTATATTTCCCTCCCATCCATCCCACCCCCCACCTAGTCCATTCCTTACTTTGATCCTGTCCCTCTTCGAAAATGGGTACTTCCAACCTCCCCACCCCCTAGAATGCCCTCCCCTTCATCACCCCCCCTCTCATTTCCCTTCCCCTACTCTCCTACAGGGTGAGATATCCCATTTAGTATGTATGTGATTCTCTCCCTGAGCCAAATTCAATGAGAATAGGGTTTTGCCTTTTTGCCTTCCTGTTCTTCGCCTCCCCTGCAGCTACTAACCCTTGCCTCTTCTACATGAGATAGTTTACCCTACCCTGTCTCTCCTCACCTCCTCTTGTCACTTTCCTTTCTCACCTCTAAACTTCACCCCTTAAGTATCATCTCTTCCGACCAAATTCAACCTATGCCCTCTATCCATGTATACCTGTAAACATATATACACACATTCACATATGTACTCATATGTCCATATACCCTTCTTCAATTATTTTCATAACAAGAAAGGTTTCATCAGATACAATTATTGTTTTTCCATGTAGGAATGTTAATAGTTCAACTTTGATAAGTTCCTTTTTATTGCTTTTCCCTGATTACCTTCTCAAGCATCTCTTACTTCTTGTGCCTAAATGTCAAATTTTCTATTCAACTCTGGTTTTTTCCTCAAGAATGCTTGGAAGTCCTCTATTCCATTGAATGTCCATATTTTCCCCTGAAACAAGATACTCAGTTTTGCTGGGGAGGTGACCCTTGGCTTCAATCCAAGCTCTTTTGCCCTCTGGAATATCATATTCCATGATCTTCAATCCCTCAGTGTAGAAGCTGCCAGGTCGTGGGCTATTCTGATTGTGTTTCCACAATATTGAAATTGTTTCTTCCTGGCTGCTTGTAGTATTTTCTCCTTGATCTGGGAGTTCTGGAGCCTGGCTATAATATTCCTGGGAGTTTTCTTTTTGGGATCCTTTTCAGGAGGCGATCTGTACATTTTTTCAACCTCTATTTCCCCCTCTGGGTCTAAAACATCAGGGCAATTTTCCTTCAGAATTTCTTGAAGGATGATTTCTAGGTTCTTGCTTTGATCATGACTTTCAGGTAGTCCAATAATTTTTAAACTATCTCTCCTGGATCTATTTTCCAGGTCAGTGGTTTTTCCCATGAGATATTTCACATTGCCTTCTATTCTTTCATTTATTTGGATCTGTTTAACAGCATCTTGAGTTATCATAAAGTCACTAGCTTCCATTTGCTCCAGTCTAACTCTGAAGAAATGAATCTCCTCAGTGATTTTTTGAGATTCTTTTTCCATCTAGCAAATTTGGCTTTTTAAGGCATTCTTCTCCTCATTGCCTTTTTAAGCCTTCTTTGCCATTTGAGTTAGTCTATTTTTTAAGGTGTTGTTTTCCTCAGTCAGGCTGTTGACTGTCATTTCATACTTTTCTTGCATCTTTCTCATTTATCTTCCCAATTTTTCCCTTACTTCTCTTATCTGCTTCTTAAGGTCCTCTATGGCCTGTAGCCAGCTTGTATTTTCATTTGGGGCTTTTGGTGCATGATTTCTGACCTCACAGTCCTCTTACTTTTCCATGTTTTAATCCTCTTTGACCACAAAATAGGAGTCTAAAGTTGCATTTTTCTGTTTATTTTGTTTCTTTTGCCTGGGCATGTTGCCACATAATTACTTGATTTTGGGGCTTGTTGCCACAATAGGACCCTGCCACCAGACAGGAGAGCTTCTGTCCCAAATGTGGGGTCTTCATAACTTCTGGAGGTTGGGTGGCCTCTGTAAAGCCTCCACATGCTCTGGCAAGCTGGACACCCACCCCAAACCTCCACCCCAGACCACAATCCAGATCCAAGCAGGTTAAAGCAAGAGTGATTAACCCCCCAGACTGATTGCTGCATCTCTCTCCAGTTTGTAGACCAGGAGCTGGAGCTGCCATTGACACTGCAAAATGGCCTCTGTGAGGCATTTCCTCAGCAGCTTTTCGTCCCCAGGGGAGGAAGCCAAAGAGTTCCCCAAATACTGGTCCCAAAGTCCGTAGGGCACAAACCTCTCACTTTGTCTTAGGCATATCTGTGCTGATAGTTCTGGAATCACCACTGCTGCTGGTGTTCTGGGGTCCCTCCAGCCAGGTGCTGGCCCAGCTGCCCTGGGGCTAAAACAGCGGCTCATGGTGACCTGGGTTGGGCTCACAATGCTCTGTGCTGTTGGTTCCCAGCACACTGTGCTGCCTGCTCTCAGAGCACTGCACTGGCTGCTCCCTACAGGGCTGCTGGGCTGTCCTCAGCAGGAGGTTAGCTTCTCTGTGTTGTTCTGAGGGTGCTGGGGCTCCAGAATTTGTTCAGATTCCCCTTTCACATTGTTTGGAGGTGGTATGGGGCAGAGCACCTTGGAAGTGCTGTTTCTACTCCGCCATCTTGGCCCCGCCCTCCTTGATCGCTGATTGATGAGTGATTTGATTTGGATATGTATTCAAGATTAATAATGGGAGAGTAGGTAAATTCAGCTCTGTAGGCTTTCATGTAAGACACAGTGACCATAATACATTTCTGTATGTGTGTATATATATGTGTGTGTGTGTGTGTGTGTGTGTGTGTTTATATATTCTGTATGTATGTATGTGTGTTTGTGTGTGTGTGTGTGTGTGTGTGAATGTATATTCACAAGAAGTATAGAGAAAGCAGGCTTTTTTAAGATAAAAAAAATCTATTGAATCAAAGTTTAAAAATCTGGCAGGTTCCTGTATTTCATGTCAGGTGATTAGTTCTATCAGGAAAGCAGTGTGTCTACTGTCTCAATCACACTGAAAAATGTCTTTTAAAAAATCATATAATTTTTCCACTGAAAAGACCTTAATAGTGCCTTTCCTCAAGTGAAACGTCCTGTGAAAGACTGGTCCTGATATATCTATTAATAAATACCAAGCAAGTCAAGTCTTTCATATATGCAGAAGTAAATTCTCTTTGCAAAAAAAAAAAGAGATGGTAAAGCAGCAAACATAAACATACTCATTAGGTAAAGAGTGAATTTTATTAACTTTTTACTGTTGTGCTAGTAACACAGAAATAAGAGGGTATGAGATGCAATTATGTGATCATTATTTTATTTACTTAAAATTAAGGAGTATGCTCAGCAGAATCATTAGTGATTTTTTTCTCATTTCCTTTCACACAGATTATAGGTTGTGGGTTTTTCAGTGATTTTCCTTTCAATTATGTAAAACCAAGAATTCTGACAATTCATCTAAATACTATCTTGCACTTTCCTGAGTAACAAATGCATAGATAACTTATAGGATGTTTTTGGACCTTTAGATTTGCTTAGCAGGAGAATTATTTTTTTATATCTTGAAAACAAGGACTCGATTTTTCTAATTGAATCTGCAGTGTTTTGAAGAGTGTTTGGCATATAGTACATTATTATATTTTCTTATTCTTTATTTCATTCACTCTATAATTCATTTATTTGAAAAACCATAGATATCATATAGTCCAACTAGCTGATTTTTTTGAAGAAGACATTAAACTCCAAAGGTACTAAGAGAACATTTTCATGCCTTTAAAGGGAACACTCTTATTTTTTGTCTACTCTAATGATCTGTTGTTTGCTTGAGATATATTGGATTAAATGTACCAAGAGATATTGAAACATTTGGTTTTCTTCTTTTTTTAATTCCTCTAATGATTGGGCATAATTGCTAGAAGTAGCTCCCCCTTGCATCTTGAGGCATGTCCAGAGCTTGTTTTCCAACACTGTCATGAAAAAAGGAAATAGGGTAATCTCTTGCAGAGAAAAAAGAAAATCTTTGTAAATCCATTGGAAGATATTTGCATGTCATAGAGAAGACAGTAAAATGTATTTAGTAGAAATCAAATATTCTATCTATGCTGATGCTCTGTCTTTGATTTTGCTTGTTTTATCTGATACATTTTTTCTTTTCCCTTGTGGTGATTACTGTGAGATTAAACTGTGTTATTCTGACATCTGAAATGTAAATGGTTTATAATCCTTGTACCAAAATACAAAATTCACATTCTAATGATGCAATGTATTCAATATTGCCAGCTATATGCACAAGTTCCAGGTTGGAGTACCCATCCAAAGGCCACTCTACTTATCACACTTTGTGTTTCTGAATCAATGTTCACTCCATTGTACCACCTCTATCTAGACAATAGACAACCCCCTCCCAGACAAATTATTTATGAACTGATGGGGTGCTACATCTGAGATATACCTAAGTGTCCAGGGATTTGTATACCAAACTCCTTGAGAAGCATATTCATTAGTTGAGCTTCTATCTATCCATATCACTAAACTCTCTCAACCTCTTTTAGTTTAACATTAACATTTTACTCCCATTCTATGTACATAGTCAATAATTGTTACACTCTCTTTGCAAATACCTGGGGACTGGATTTTGAGCACAAATATCTGGGGACTAGATCTCAGACACATTCATTTACATGGAGACACCAGTTCTTTCTCTGGAGATGTACAGTATCTTTCACCAGAAGTCCTTCAAAATTATCTTGGATCATTATATGTGGCTGAGAATAGCTAAGTTAATTACAGTAGATCATCACACACTATTGCTGTTACTGTGTACAATGTTCTCCTCATTCTAATTATTTCATTTTACATAGGTTCCTGTAAGTCTCTCCAGTTTTTTCTGAGCATCCTGCTCATCATTTCTTATAGCATAATAGTATTCCATCACAATCATAGACTACAGCTTGTTCATCCATTCTCTAATTGGTGTTTATCCCCTCAATTCCCAATTCTTTGTCACCACTAAAAGAGCTACTATAAATCTTTTCATCCATATATTTTTGTTTTTTTTTTCATTTCTTTAGGATGCAGACCTAGTCTGATATTGCTTGAGCAAAGGGCATGCATGTTTGTATAGACCTTTGTGCATAGTTCTAAGTTACTCCCCAGAACGGTTGAATCAGTAGACAACTTCACCAACAGTGAACTGTGTTTTAATTATCCCACATCCCCTCCAACATTTATCATTTTCCTTTACTGTCACATTAGCCAGTTTGAAAGGTGTGTGGTGGTGGCTCAGAGTTGTTTTAATTTCCATTCCTCTAATCAATAGTGATTTAGAGCATTTTTCATATGAATATAGATATCTCTTATTACTTTGTCTGAAAAATGCTCCTATCATTTAACTATTTATTAAGTGAGGAATGGCTTTTGTTGTAGGGATTTGAGTCAGTTTTCTATATATTTGAGAAGTGAGGTCTTTATCAGAGACACATGCTGTAATATTCTTCACAGTAATGATTACTATGTGTTCCTCCCATTTATCCTTCTCTCTCTCTCTCTCTCTCTCTCTCTCTCTCTCTCTCTCTCTCTCTCTCTCTCTCTCTCTCTCTCTCTCTCTCTCTCTCTCTCTCTCTCTCTCTCTCTCTCTCTCTCTCTCTCTCTCTCTCTCTCTCTCTCTCTCTCTCTCTCTCTCTTTCTCCCTGTCTCTCTCTCTCCATCCTGTCCATTCTCAAAAATGCTTTGCTTCTATTACCTCTCCCAATATTCCCTCCCTCCTCTCACCACACTCCTCCTCTTACTTTCTTGTATGGTAAGATAGATATCTTTTCTTTTTGTTTTAAAGAACTGGGGTTAAGTAACTTGCTCAATATTACACAGCCAGTTATTTTTGTGTGGGTGTTAAGTATCTGAGGCTGGAACTGATCCCGCATCCTCCTGACTCCAGGTGCCAGTGCTCTTATTCACTGTGCCACCTAGTCATCCCAGTAAGATAGATTTGTACTCCCAACTGAGTGTGCATCTTATTCCCCCTTTGAGCCAATTCCAGTGAAAATAGGGTTTATGTGCTCCCCCCAAGTCTAATTCCTCCATCTTCCCTTTTACTATAAAATCACTTTTCGGCCCCTTTTAATTCAGATAATTTACTTCATTCTACATTCTCCCAGTATAATCTTCTTTTTCAACTCCAAATTTTATTTTATTTTTTAGATAATCATCCCATCATATTCAACATGTAACTCCATACCTACTTTCTCTATATGTATACTACTTCTAATTGTCCTAATACTGAGAAAATGTTAGGAGTTACAAGTATCATTCCAATGTAGAAATGTGAATGGTTTAATCTTCTGCATTCCCTTATGATTTATCTTTTCTGTTACTTTTTTACATTTCTTTTGAGTGCTGGATTTGAAAGTTATATTTTCTATTAAGCTCTGGCCTTTTCATCAAGGATACTCAAATGTCCTCTGTTTTATTAAATATCCAATTTTCTCCCTGAAGAATTATACTCAAGTTTTCTGGGTAGGTGATTGTTGCTTTTAATTCTAACTCTTTTGCCTTCCAGAATATTATATTTTAAGTTCTCACATCCATTAATTTAAAAACTGCTAAATCGTGGGTTATCTTAACGGTAGCTCCATGATACTTCAATTGTTTCTTTCTGGCTGCTTGCAAGATTTTCTCCTTTACCTTTGAGCTCTGGAATTTGGCTATAATTATTTCTAGGAGTTTTCATTTCATGTTTTCTTTTAGGAGTTTGTTGCCAGATTCTTTCCATTCCCATTTTACTCTCTGATTCTCGAATATCAATGCAGCTTTTCTTGATGATTTCTTGAAAGACAATGTTTAGGATCTTTTTGGATCATGATTTCCAGGTAGTCTAATAATTCTTAAGTTATCTCTCCTGGATATACTTTCCAGGTCAGTTTTTTTTTTTAAAAGAGATATTTCATATTTTCTTCCTTTTTCCATTCTTTTGGTTTTATTTCTTTTATTGATGTTTCATAAAGTCATTAACTTCCACCCGACCAATTTTAATTTTTAAGGAATTAGTTTCATCAGTAAACTTTTTTTATCTTTTTCTCCATTTAGCAAATTTTTTCTTTTTAAAAAGTTCTTTTCAGTAAATTCTTGCGTATTTCTTTCCACTTGACCAATTTTGCTTGTCAAGGAATTTTTTTTTCTCTTCATTGGTCTTTTTGTGGCTCTTTTACCATTTGGCCTATTCTATTTTAAGGTATTTTTTTCTTTAGTTTTTTTGTGTGTCCTATTGACTCTTTTTTTTCATAATTTTCTTATATCACTCTCATGTCTTTTCCCATTTTTCTTTTACCTTTCTTACTTGATTTTAAAAATCCTTTTTGAACTCTTCCATGGCCTGGGACCAATTCATATTATTCTGTGAGACTTTGGATGTAGGAGTCTTGTCTTTATTTTCTCCTGAGTTTGTGTTTTGATTTTCTCTGTTGCCACAGTAATGTTCTGTAGTTAGGATCTATTTCTGCTGTGTTCATTTTTCCAGCCTATTTCTCAACTTTAATTCTGTGCTAAAGTGAGATTATGCTTCTGGAGTAGAGATGACACCATCTCAAACTTCAGTTTTTTTTTTTTTTCTGCAGCTGTTTTCAGAAGTAATTCTGGGGACGTGTAAGTTTTAGGTTCCTCCAGGGAGGTATGATCTTTTGGGAGGTTTGTTTACCACTATACTGTATATTTATCTGATCTGTGAGTGGTGACCACAAGCAATGTTTTCAACCCTGGAATTGTGACTAGGATCTCTGCTCCTATGGGGCCACAAGTTCTCATGTGTTAATACTCCTCCTTGCCTTGGGACTGAGACCCAGAACAGCAACCTAGATCCAAGTATGGGCAATGCAACAGAATTCTGCCAAGGTGCTAACAGAAGGACCCCTGGAATATACTTCTGAGAAGTTATCTGAATCCCTTACCATCTGTGGGCTGAAAGGTCCAGAAACCACCAGTATTGCCATTGATTCAGTAGCTCCTAAGTCCTGCTTAGGTTTACCGAAGCAGGTCTGTGCTGGACTTCGCAACAGGTTCAACAGACCTTTCTTGTCTACCTTCCAAATTGTCTTAGGCTAGAAAATTGTTTTGCTTTTTTATTTTCAGATTCTACTGCTCTAGAATTTTGGGGGGGTATTATTTAAAGGTGTTTGCAGGAGTTTATGGGAGAGCTCAGGAGAGTCCCTACCTTTTCTTTGTCATCTTGGTTCCACCTCAGTTATTGTTCCTTCTTAAGGTTGAGATAATTCTATGAGAGAGAATCTCTGTGTTATGGTGATTAATCATAGATTATTATCATAGATTAAAAGATAAAAGGCACCTTACAGGTTAAATAATCCAACCCCCTCTTCTTACCTATATGGAAACCTAAGTCCAGGTTAGTTAAGCAACTTAGCCAAAGTGTCACAGGAAGTGAACATCAGAAACAGGATTTGAACAGAGATCCTCTAATTCCAGAGGTAATATTCTTACCACTGTTCTTTGTACTCTTTTTTACTCACTTTTTAAAGAGAGTGGGAAGTTTTGCTAGAAAGATCATTGAGCCAAAGCAGAAAAGGTCCTCAGAGGTCATCTAGTCTAACATTATATTGTACAGATGAGAAAACTGAGGCCCTTGGGATTCAAATTGTTTGACTAAGTTCTCACAGGCAAAGAGCTTCAGAATCAGGTCTTGAACCCAGGTCCTCTGACTTAAGAGTTAATGTTTTTTCTGTTATATCAAGCTACCCTTCTAACATGTCCTATAGTATCAGACATACCCCATCCCCTACCCCTAACTAGGTGGCAAGTATTATATCACCATGAAGAGATCCTAACATTTGGGGACATTTATAAGAGGACATGTCAGATGCCTGATATCTGAATAGGATAGTGTTTTTATGGTTAGCTAATACATTTTGAATAATGTTGTAATTTTATACTGGCACATTTTTTTAGTTGCTTTGTTTGTTTGTTGATGGCTGTTTTAGGTGCTTTTCCTCGAAAATTTCTTGATTTTGCCCCATTGTTATCAATAAAATGTCAAGCAAATGAATTACATGGCTAATACCTGGAATATGACATACCTATAGGGTGTTACCTGGCTTGAGGAGTAAGTCTTGTGTCTTGTATGTTAGCAGTTCTTTTCAGATATGGGATGCTACAAAAGAATAAAACTCCTTTTGTTATCTTTTAATAAATAAAATAACATCCATGAAGCAAGGAAAGATTGACCAAAGCTCTCCATAGCTGGCTCACAGGATTATAGATGTAGAGCTCGACCTCAAAGGTAATTTGATTCTAACCCTCATTTTACAAATGAGGAAACAGAGTCTGATTAAGATATGACTTTTCCAAGTGATGTTTTTACATGCATTGTAACTAGATCTGGGATTTAAAAAGTAGACTTCTGATTTCAAAACCAGTACTCTTTCTAATGTACAATATGGATCAGTCATGGACTATTTTACTCACAGGGTATGTGTATCATGGTAGCAAAGCATAACAGTGCTGTATTAAATCTCCATAAGGGATTTAACTTTTTTGATTAGCTTCTTGTGCTATGCATAGGTTCTTAGGATGCCTTATATATCTTTGTAAGTTGCTAAAACAGCTCACTTTTCCATGCACATAAAATAATCCTATTTTGTCTCCATTTAATTGACACGAATATGGTTTCAATTATATATGTATGTATAAGCCATGTTGTTTATTGAAAAAAAAACTGTATTTCATGGTTATAAGTTCAAAGCAAAGAAAAATGTCATTTCTGATGTATAAGAAAGCACTAAACAACTTATATATAATTTTAAATAAAAAAGAGAGACACATTAAAATAAATTATATGCTTGGTGACTCCATTTCTTCTTATGATACCATCTTACTCTTTAATAAGCTGGTTCATGAATATATGCGTGCTGAACTCAAAGTGAAAAGATTTTTTTCTCCTTTGTTCTTTTAAGCAAGGAATAAATAAAAGTTACCTATGAAATAAATAATAAGCTAGGAAACATTTGTATTTGATTTGATTTTTAAAAAATAGTCACATTTCTCCTGAGCAATCTCATATTACCCATCAAGGTGTTTTAATACTTTGAATTGCTCTCCTTCTTTAATAAAAGTCATATTTCAAGGATGTGATGGCACACTCATCTGATGATATCATAGCCATAAGATATATTACTCTTTATGCTGGAAAGCATTGGGATTTTGAACAAAGTCCATTAGTCTATGTACAACAGATTGATCTGTAGTAGTCTCAAAATAAACTCTACCTAGCTCCCGTCACTTTTTTTCTGATAAAGATTTAACTGAGGCTAACATGCATGACTATTTAGTAACTTATTAATGAGGCAATATTTATGCTATTCTTCCTAAAACTTTTTAAAATTAATTTATTTTTTTAAACAAATGCGTTATTAACTTCTGTTTTACATCATTCATCTCAGCCAGATTTTGAGTTACAATCATTTTCTCCCCGTTATTCCCCTACCCAACCTCCCAGAATAGCAGTCCCTCAAGATATTGCTTCCTCCAATCTGCTCTCTCCCATACCTTCTCCCCTACCCCCTTCGAATTTTCCATTACAGGAAGGTGAATCTTTGTGTCCCAATGCCTGCACATCTTATTTCCCAATTATAAGCAAAAGAGTATTAATAATAGTATATATATATATATATATATATATATATATATATATATATATATATTTGAAACATTTAATGTTAAGACCTCAACTTTCAGATCCATTTCCTTCCTCCCTTGTCGCCCATTCCTTCTGGGGAGATAAGTAATTCAGTATATGTTGTACATGTCTAGCTATGCAAAACATTATCATAGTAGATATATTGTACAAGGCTGCTTATAATTCCCTCCCACTCATCCCACCCCCCACCTGGTCCATTCCCTACATGATTCTGTCCCTCTTCTATAGTGGGTACTTCCAACCTCCCCTCCCCCCAAGGATGCCCTCCCATCCATCATCCCTCCTCTCATCCCCATTCCCCCTATTCTGCTGTAGGTTGAGAAATCCCATTTACTATGTATGTCATTCTCTCCCTGAACCAATTCAATGAGAATGTGGTTTTGCCTTTTTTGCCTTCTTATTCTCCTCCTCCCTTGCAACCACTTCCCCTTGCTTCCTCTACATGAGATAGTTTACCCTACCCTGTCTCTCCCCATCTCCTCTTGCCACTTTCCTCTCTCACCTCATAATTTCATCCCTTGAGGATTCTCCCTTCCCAACAAATTCAACCTATGCCCTCTATCCATATATAACTGTAACCATCTACACACACATTCACATATGTATTCATATGACCACACACCCTTCTTCCATTATTTTCAGAGTGAGAAAGATATCATCAGTCACAGTTACTGATTTTCCATATAGGAATGTAAATAGTTCAACTTTGATAAGTTCCTTTTGATTTCTTTTCCCTGATTACCTTCTCAGGCATCTCTTGCTTCTTGTATCTGGATGTCAAATTTTCTATTCAATTCTGGTTTTTTCCTCAAGAATGGTTGAAAGTCCTCTATTCCACTGAATGACCATATTTTCCCCTGAAACAAAATACTCAGTTTTGCTGGGTAGGTGACCCTTGGGTTCATTCCCAGATATTTTGACCTCTGGAATATCATATTCCATGCCCTTCAATCCCTCAGTGTAGAAGCTGCCAGGTCCTGGGCTATTCTGATTGTGTTTCCACAATATTGGAATGGTTTCTTCCTGGCTGCTTGTAGTATTTTCTCCCTGATCTGGGGATTCTGGAACCTGGCTATAATATTCCTGGGAGTTTTCTTTTTAGGATCTTTTTCAGGAGGTGATCGGTGGATTCTTTCAACCTCTATTTTGCCCTCTGGATCTAAAACATCAGGGCAGTTTTCCTTGAGAATTTCTTGAAGGGTGATTCCTAGGTTCTTTCTTTGATCATGGCTTTCAGGTAGTCCAATAATTTTTAAATTGTCTCTCCTGTATCTATTTTCCAGGTCAGTGGTTTTTCCCATGAGATATTTCACATTGCCTTCTAATCTTTCATTTGTTTGGATCTGCTTAACAGCATCTTGATTTCTCATAAAGTCATTAGCTTCCATTTGCTCCAGTCTAACTCTGAAGGAATGAATCTCCTCAGTGAACTTTTGAGATTCTTTTTCCATTAGGCAAATTCAACTTTTTAAGGCATTTTTCTCCTCATTGCCCTTTTGGGCCTCCTTTGCCATTTGAGTTAGTCTATTTTTTAAGGTGTTGTTTTACTCAGTCAGGTTGTTGACCCTCATGTCATACTTTTCCTGCATCCTTCTCATTTCTCTTTCCAATTTTTCCTCCACTTCTCTTATTTGGTTTTTAAAGTCCTTCTTAAGGTCCTCTATGGCCTGCAACCCGCTCATGTTTTCCCCTGGGGCTTTTGGAGCAGGACTTACGACCTCACAGTCCTTTTCCTGCTCTATGCCCCCAAAATAGGTGTCTAGGGTTGCATTTTTCTGTTTCCTTTGCCTTGGCATGTTTCCACTTAATTACTTGACTTTTGGGCTTGTTGCCACACTATGGCTTTAAGGCCAGATAGAGGAATTTTCATCCCGAATGTGTGGGGGGGCAATTTCCATTTCTGGCAAGCTGTAAACCCACCCACGACTTCCACCCTAGATCACAATCCAGATCCAGGGAGGTTAAAGCAAGAGATATTACTCCCGAAGACTGATCGCTGGATCTCCCTACAGTTCAGCAGGCCAGGAGCTGGAGCTGCCTCTGAAATCTACAAAATGGCATGTCTCCTCAGGGGCTTCTAGCGCCCAGGAGAGGGAGCCGATGCAGTCCCCAAATACTGGTCCCAAAGTCCATAGGACACTAACCTCTTACTTTGTCCTAGGTGTGTCTATGTTGATAATTCTGGAGTCGCCACAGTTGCTGGTGTTCTGGGGTCTCTCCAGCAGGCCGCTGGCCCTGCCGCCCTGGGGCTAAAACCTCAGCTCACATGGACCTGGGCTTGCCTCAGCTCTGCTCCCCATGCTCTGTGTGCTGCATGCTGCCGGCTCCCAGACCGCTGCACTGGTCCTTCCTGCAGGGCTGCTGGGCTGTCCTCAGCGGGAGGTTAGCTTCTCTGTGTCGTTCTGTGGGTGCTGGGGCTCCAGAAGTTGTTCAGAGTCCCCTTTTACATGGTTTGGGGGAATCTGGGGCAGAGTGTCTTGGATGAGCTGTTTCTACTCCGCCATCTTGGCTCCGCCCCCCTTCCTAAAACTTTTAAAACTAAGTATTTATACACGTAAAAATTGCCTTCTTTGTAGAAATTAACTACTGAATGTAGCTAACAGAAAAAAAAAAGTATAAGATATGAAAAAAAGAGTTATGAAAGTCAGGTACAGATTGATTTTAATCGATGTTAAATCTCAAACCAAGATTGGATGTCTGATGAATTGAATGATCTCTAATATTTCTTCAGCTGAAATATTCTGAGATTTCAAAGTATAGGAGAAAGAATACTGTTTTCAACTCAGGAAATATTCAGGTTTAATTTTCAGCTCCACTACAGTGTGTCACTGGCTAAGTCATCAAAATTCTGTGTTGTGGTTTCCTCATTTGTAAAAATAAGATATTGGACCAGATGATAATAAAGTTTCCATGGATCTGTAAATTCTATCATTGTGATAATTTAATATGAATTTAAGCAAACAATTGGCATTATGAAAAGATATATGAATAGAAACACTATTCATGAATGTGCTTTCTGTTTTCTCATTCTGAATTAATTAGCTAATACTTGGTTCTTAGCTCTTAAACATCATGAAAACACTGGGTTAAGTATATATACTACACTAGTCATGGGAAACAAAGATAAAGGAACATTTTAAAATTTATTTTATTTATTTCATTAAGCATTTCCTAGTTACATGTAAAAAATTTTAACAATCTTTTTTTTTTAATTTTAAGTCTCAAATTCTACCTTCTATCTTTCCCCCCTACCTTAAAGGGAAAACAATTTAATTTATATTATGTATGTGAGGTAAGGCAAAACGTATTTCCATATTAGCCATGTTGCATAAGGAAACAGACAAAATAAAACAAAGAAGAGAGAGAATATTTAAAAGAAATATACTTAAATGTGCATTCATAGTTCATCAATTCTCTCTCTGGATGTGGATAGCATTTTTCATCATAGGTCTTTTGGAATTAATTCAAATCATTCTTTTGATCAGAGTACCAAAGTCTTTCACAGTTGATTGTCCTTAAAATATTGTTATTACAGTGTATAATGTTCTCCTGTTTTTGCTCACTTCACTTTGCGTCAAGCCATATATGTCTTCCTATGTTTTTTCTGAGACCATCCTGCTCATCATTTCTTATAGCATAATACTATTCCATCATAAGCATATGGCACAATTTGTTCAGCATTCCACAATTTATGGGCATCCCTCCAAGTGCCAGTTCTTTGGCACCACAAAATGAATTATATATACAAATAGATCTTTTTAAATTTTCTTCTATCTCTTTAGGACACAGACTTAGTACTGGTATTGCTTTGTCAAAGAGTATGCACAATTTTATAGTTCTTTGGGCATATTTCCAAATTTTTCTCCAGAATGGTTTGACTAGTTCACAATTCCATAGACAATACATTAGTGTCCCAGTGAGTGACATCCCCTCCAGCATGTCTTTTTCCTTTTTCTTCCATGTTAGCCAATTTGACAGGTTTGAATACATACCTCAGAGTTGTTTTAATTTGCATTTCTCTAATCAGTAGTGATTTGGGACTTTGTTTTCCTTGTCACTATTGATACTTTTGATTTCTTCTTTTAAAAACTGCATATTCTTGGGGTGGCTAGGTGGCACAGTGAATAGAGCACCAGCCCTAGAGTCAGGAGGACCTGTGTTCAAATCCAGCCTCAGACACTTAACATAAATACTAGCAATGTGACCTTGGGCAATTCACTTAAGCCCTATTGCCCTCCAAAAAAGCAAAAAACAAAAAGAAAACTGCATGTTCACATCCATTAACCATTTATCAGTTGTGGAATGAGTTTTATTGTTCTAAATTGGGCTCAGGAAAGAGAAACTTGCTCTGAAAATTATCCCATAGTTTCCTGTTTTCACTTCATTTTTAGCTATATCAGTTTTATTTGTGCAAATGCTTTTTTTAATTCCTTGGAATCAGATTATCTTTTTTATATCTTGTAATCCTCTCTATCTCTTGTTTGGTCATAAACACTTCACTTATTCCTAAGTCTGACAGGTACATTTTTCCATGCTCCCCTAATTTACTTATGGTAACATATTTTATGTCCGAATAATTTATCCATTTTGACTTTACCTTGGTACATGGTGTGAAGTATTGTCTATGCCTAGTTTCTGTCAAGCTCTTTGCCAGTTTTTTCTTCTATTTTTCTCAAATGTGTGTCCATACCTTCAAAACTTGAATTTTTAACTTTATTAAACACTAGTTTACTGCATACTATGTAACTAAGGGGCAACTAGTTGGCCTTGTGGATAGAGTGTCTGGCCTAGTATCAGGAAGATTTAACTTCATGAGTTCAAATCTGGTTTCAGCCACTTATTAACTATGTGACCCTAAGCAAGTAACTTAACTTTTTACCTCAGTTTTCTCATCTGTAAAATGAGCTGAGAAGGAAAGGAAAACTACTCCACTATCTTTGCCAAGAAAACCTCCAAATGGGTCCTGAAGAGTGAGACAGAACTGAAACAACTGAACAAGAACAAAATCATTTACCGAATCTATTCCACTGACCTACCACTCTATTTCTTAGCCAGAACCAGATTGTTTTGATGATTGCTGCCCTGTAATCTAGTTTGAAATCTAGAAAAAGTAACACACCTTCTTTAACATTTTTTTCATTGCTTCCCTTGATATTCTTGACCTTATATTATTGCAGATGAATTCTATTTCTATTGTTATAGTTCCACAAAATGCTTTTTTGGTAGTTTCATTGATAAAATTCTGAATAAGTAAATTAAGTTGGGCAAAAATTCGATTTTTTTTATATTGGCTAAGCTTACCCATGAGCAATTAATATTTTCCTAATTATTTAGACCTGTCTTTATTTGTGTAAAAAGTCTTTTATAATTGTGTTAATGGGATCCCCGGTTTGTCTTGCAAGGTAATCTCTCAAGTATTTCATAACATTTGCAGTTTTTCCCCAGAATTTATTTGTTTGTTTTTAGTTTTCAACATTCATTTTCACAAGACTTTGAGTTATAGACTTTCTCCCCATCTCTTCCCTATCCCCCACCGCAAGATGACAAGCATACTGATTACTCCTTGCCCCAGTCTGCACTTTCTTCTATCCCCTACTATTCCCCTCCCTTACCTGCTTACCCCTTAGTTTCTTGTAGGGCAAGACGGATTTCTACACCCCCTTGCCTGTATATCATATTTCCCAGTTATGTGAAAAAAACAATTTTTTTAACATTTGTTTTTAAAATTGAGTTCTAGATTCTCTCCCTTCTTCCCACCTCACCCACCCCCACTGGGAAGATAAGTAATTCAATTTACTTTATACCTGTGTATTTATGCAAAACATTTCCATAGTAGTCACATTGTAAAAGACTAACTACATTTCCTTCCATCCTATCCCACACCCCTATTTATTCTATTTTCTCCTTTGACCCTTTCCCTTTCCAAAAGGGAAAGTTTCTGACTAACTTCTCCCTGAATCTGCCCTCCCTTCTTTCATATGCCCCTCTTATCCCCTCTCCCCTACTTTCCTGTAGGATAAGATACCCAATTGAATGTGTATGTTATTATCTCCTTAAGCAAAATTCAATGAGAGTAAGATTGAGTCATTCCCTTTCATCTTCCTGCTCTTCCCCTCCACTGTAACCACTTTTTCTTGTCTATTTTATGTGAGATAATCTACCCATTCTATATCTCCCTTTCTCCTTCTCCCAATATATTCCTCTCTCACCTTTTAATTTTATTTTTTAGATATCATTCCTTCACATTCAACTCACCTTGTGCCCTATATCTATCTATCTACATCTACATATACACACATAAACACATATGCACCCACTTATACACAGATGTATGTATATATATATAGTTATACATGTACATATATAGATACATAAATGTATGTATATAAATAAATATGTATATATCATACATATACACATACATATACACAAATATATATGGTTGAAAGCCCTTTATTTCATTGAATATCTATGTTTTCCCTGAAGTAGTTTACTCAGCTTTTCTGGGAAGGTGATTCTTGGTTTTAATCCTACCTCCTTTAACCTCCAGAATATCATATTCCAAACCCTTTGATCCCTTAAGGTAGAAGCTGCTAGGTCTTGTGTTATACTGATTGTGTTTCCACAATACTCAAATTGTTTTTTCATGACTACTTGTAATATTTTCTCCTTCACCTGTGAATTCTGGAATTTGGCTATTCTATACCTAGGAGTTTTCCTTTAGGGATCTGTTTCAAGAGGTGATCAGTGAATTCTTTCAATTTCTTCTTTACCCTGTGGTTCTAGAATAGCAGGGCAGTTTTCCTTGATAATTTCTTGAAAGATGATATCTAGGCTCTTTTTTGATTATGGATTCCAGGTTGTCCAATAATTTTTAAATTTTCTCCCCTGGATCTATATTCCAAGTCAGTGGTTTTTCCAAGGAGATATTTAACATTGCTTTCTATTATTTCATTTTTTACCTGTTTTATAACATCTTGATTTCTCATAAAGTCATTAGCTTCCATTTGCTCCAAACTAATTTTGAAGAAATTAATTTTCTTCAGTGAGCTTTAAGATTTCTATTTCTATCTGAACAATTCTTCTTTTTAAGACATTCTTTTCCTCATTGGCTTTTTGGACCTCTTTTTACCATTTGAGATAGTCTATTTTTTTTTTTTAAGCAATTGGGGTTAAGTAACTTGCTCAAGGTTACACGGCTAGTCATTTGATTTATGCGTGGGTGCTCATTTTCTGAGGCCGGATCTGATCTCGGGTCATCCAAACTCCGAGGCCGGCGCTCTTACTCACTGCGCCACCTAGCCGCCCCTTTAGGGCAATTGGGGTTAAGTAACTTGCCCAAGGTTACACGGCTAGGTTTTTGTTTGTGCGGATTAAGTGTCGGAGGCCGGCTCCGAACTCAGGTCCTTCTGATTCCAGGGCCGGCGCTCTATTCACTGCGCCACCTAGCCGCCCCGAGATAGTCTATTTTTAAGGTGTTATTTTCTTCAGTTTTTTGGGGGGTCCCATTTAGCAATCTATTGACTCATTTTTCATGATTTTCTTACATCACTCTCATTTCTCTTCCCAATTTTTCCTTTACTTTTCTTACTGGATTTTCAAAATCCTTCTTGTGCTCCTCCTTGTCCTGTAATCAGTTCATATTTTTCTTGGAGGCTTTTCAAGCAGGTGTTTTGATTTTTTTTTGTCTTCTTCCGGTTCTATGTTTTGATTTTCTTTGTCACCAAAAAACAGTTCTGTAATCTGATTTCTCTTCCTCTGTTTGCTCATTTTCCCAACCAATTACCTGACCTTTGAGCTCTTTACCACAGTAGAACTCTGTTTCCAGAGTGGAGAGTGTTGTGTCCCAACCTTCCGGGGTTTTACCCAGCTGTTCTCAGAGCTTCTTCAAGGCACCTTCCTCAAAACTGTGAAGAGGATGTCCTCTCCACAGCTGCCACAAGCTATGCCACTCCAGCACTGCTCACCCCAGTATTTCCACCCAAGGCTGTGACCCAGATCCAAGAAGGGCAAGATAAGGATTCCTCCGTGGCAGGAAAGAAATTCCTGCCATTTCCCTCTAATCAGCTGCTTTTTATCCCTACCATCTGTGGGGCTAGAACTCTGGAAGCAGCTTCTGTGGCAGCCAGCTCCACCTCCACCACCCTGTGATCAGGGGCCAGACAATACTCTTCTCTCACCCAAATCCAACAGGGTTTCCCCACTGACCTTTTGCTTTCTCTTTGTTGTTTATGGGCTGAGAAATCTGGAAACCACCACAGTTGTCAGGGATTCAGTCCCCTGAGATCTGCTTGACCAGTCTGTGATGCTTATCTGTGGCCCATGCGGGATTGTGCTCCGCTCTCAGTCTGGCATGATACACCTTTCCTGTCTACCTGCCAGGTTGGCTTCAGCAGGAGATTTGTTTCCCTTTATGATTTTGTGGGTTCTATAGTTCTAAAATTTGTTTAGTTATTTTTATAGTTTTGGGGGGATAATTGGGGGTCAAGCTCCAATACATTCCTGCTTTTATTCCACCATCTTTACTCTGCCCTCTATTTGCAGTTATTTTAAATAGAATTTCTCTTTTTATCTCTTTCTGTTGAGTTTTGGTGTTGGTATATAGAAATGTTGATGATTTACGTGGGCTTATTTTATATCATGCAGTTTGGTTGAAGTTATTAACTGTTTGAGCTAGTCTTGTAATTGAAACTCTAGGGTTCTCTAAGTCCACCACAATATTATCTGCTAAGCACAATAGTTTTGTTTCATTGTTGCTTATTTATATTCTTTTGATTTCTTTTTCTTCCTTTATTGTTGAAACTAGCATTGTGCAATATTGGATAATAGTGGTGATGATGGACATCCTTGCTTCCCTCTTGATCTGATTGGGAAGGTTACAAGGTTATTCCCATTAAAGATAATGCTTGTTCTTGCTTTTAGATAGATAGTGCTTAGCATTTTAAGAAATACGCCATTAATTCCTATGCATTCTAGTGTTTTTTTTAAATGGGAATGAGTATTATATTTGGCCAAAGACTTTTTCTGCAACTATTGAGATAATCACATGATTTTTGTTGTTATTGATATGATTCATTATGTTGATGGTTTCCTAATATTGAACCAGTCCTGTAGTCTTGGGCAAATTCCACTTTGTCTTAGTGTAGGATATCCATGATATATTGTGAAAATATTTTTGCTAATATTTTATTTGTGTCAATATATTAAGTAAACTATAATGTTATTTATTTATTTTTACTCTCCCTGGTCTAGGAATAAAAACCATATTTATGTCACAAAAGGAATTTGGTAGGACTCTAGACCAAACATCTTTGAAGCAATTAGTATATTACAGGAATTTTTTTAAACACTTGATAAATATTATCCTATTTGATCATCACAAAACAGTACAAGGCAGGTGATGTTATTATTCCTATTTTTCATTTGAGAAAACTGAGGCAACCAGGCATTAAATGACTTGCTCAGGATCACACAGCTTGTAAATGTTTGAGTTTGCATTTGATTTTATGTCTTCTTGACTCCAAGGCCATCACTTTATTCAATGCATCACCTACCTTCTCAGAGTGTAGCCTTTCAAGCTGAATAACCACGAAGAAATCAAACAATATTAGCTTCCTTATTTGTAAAATGCAGGTAATAATACTTCCAGTCCCATCACAGTATTGTGTTAACAGCAGTATTCTCTATGAACTTTATCAACTTAGCTTTTATCATGATTGAAAGTAAACAAGAAGATAGAATTTTAATGTACCTTTCTAGGTCCTTCTTGCAGAAGCAGAACAATCTTAGGATATAATCCTATGATAACTTGACAGTGAATTTGGCTAATGAAATGGCCCTATGCTGTAATTAAAAGAAATTACTAAGTGCTGCATGTTGGATGTGAGGCTTAAATATTCCAAGAAGCAGCAGATTTTTCACTGGAACATTTATGACCTTACCCATGACACCAAATAATGCTGATGGAAAGAAGTAGGTTCAATTCATTATTCAGGATGTTTGGCCTGTTAGGTAGACAAAACATCTGAAAGGTTGACTGCACTTCTCCACTTTACTCAGATGCTGGGTCTTCTATAAATATATCTTTATATTAACTATATGTTAACAATTGATTTTTGTTGCTTGTGATTCCAAAGCACTCAGATTCTTTAACATCCCCATTTAGTGATATTATTTTCAGCCAGGGTAAAGTGCAGAATATTGAAATGAAAGGTTGATGAAAGATGGAATTAGCACATATCCTTTATCCCAGCATCCTGTGGAACACCACCCATTTCTTTCAACAAGCAAGTTGTAAGGTACTGCAGCATTATTATTTATCATGGGGGGGGGGAAAGGTCTGATCAATTTACATTTAAAATGGGGGCATGCAGAGTATTTAAAATCTCAGAGTTAAAGATGCCAGATTCAAACAATCAGATGTCAAGGAAAAAACTGTGAATCATTCGCCAAGAATAAGAATCAGCTTAATCTTCTGCTTCGCAGTTAGGAGTGTATTCTCTGCAGGTAGGCAAAGAGCTAAGAGCAAAGCAAAGAGGACTGTCCCTCTCTTCTGGCATCTCTCTTTATGTTGCTCCTTCACCCCCATAGTGTTGTCTGGCAAGACTTATGCCAAGTTATCCTAAAGAATCACTTGGTCACAACAATATATTAGTGCCTGTCTGTTTGTTGGCTAAGCCAAAACTGAAGAAAAAGAAGTAATTTTTTCTTTACACATAATAACTGAACATTTATTGCCACCTTTTAAAATATACATGTGCATACATATATACATGTGTATATATACACAAATATCTAGAAATAGACAATCTACATACATTCCTATGATATATTTCCATGTATAAATATATCACATGTCTATATATACATGCATAAATATTAATCTATCTATGAGTTATTATTTGGTCTTCATAAAAAATTATGAGTCAGGAAGTTTAGATTTAATTATTCCCACTGGTGAAGAAATGAGATTAAGAAACATCAGTGACTTACCCGAGTAGTCACCTATATAGTCATTGGAGGAATTGGAACAAAAACCCAAAACTTCTGAGTCAAAGTATGACTCTTTCCCCCTGGAGTTAGATAGTGCTACAATAAAAGCATGATCTTTATGCACTATGTTCTTTGGCCCTTTTTCTCCCTAAGTCATATTCCTATCTGGGACTGCTTGGGTCGAGGAAGGGCCAGACATAGAGATTCACCCTTCATAGTGTGTTTCGAATATATCTCTTTCTCTATACTCATACAGTCATGCACTGATCACTTCAGCTTAGACCCTTATCCATTCTTGTGTAGACAACTACACTAGCCTCCTTTGTACTCCCACCGCTTGGATCCACCCTCACCATTTCCCAAGCCAAATTCCATAAAACTGCCCAAAGAATCTTCCTAAGACATAAACCTGACCATTAAGCAATAATCATCAAGTATGTATTAAGTTCCTCCATGTGCCTGTCACTCTGCTAGGTGATGAAGATATAAGTACAAAAACTGAAACAACTCCTACTTGCAATGAACTTATATTCTCATGTTGTTTCTCTGCTCCCATCACTGTGATGTCTTCTCTTTGCTTCTAGATAAAGCACAAACTGATTAAGTTGTTTTTAGGACCCTCCATGGTTTGTCTTCCAGCTGCTCCTCCCATCATAGCTATTTTTTTTAAGCTTCTTTCATATGTGAGGCCAAGCAGGTGATATGGTGAATAGAATATTGGCCTTATCATCAGGAAGATCTGAATTTAAACCTTGTCTTATATACTTTGCAGTTATGCAACCTTCATTTCAAAATGGTGAGAATAAAAGCACTTATTTCACAGATCTGTTGTGAAAACCACATAACATATTAAAGTGTTGCAAAATGAAATGATTGAAAGAGATTCTTTCTAATTTCCTTCCCAGTTTTCATGCATAATCCTTGTGAATGGTTTTCTGGCTTTATCTTATATTATACTAAACTTTAATGGAAATTACTCCCCTTTACATACTATATTTCCTAGCCAAGCTAGTTTACGTGGTACCTAAGGGCAGCTAGGTGGCACAGAGTGATGGAGAAATAGTGAGGAAGATCTGAGTTCAAATTTTTTCTGAGAAACTAACTGTATGGCCATGGATAAATAATTTATTTTTTTCCACCTCACTTTTTCCATCTGTAATATGAATAAAATAATAGCACTATCCTCCCAGAACTATTAGAAATTAGATACTATTTACAAAACACTTAGTACAGAGTCTAGCATGCCATAGGTGCTTGATAAATGCTCATTCCCTTCCTTTTGAAACTCAGTAGTCAGTATCCCATGCCCTGCCCTTTTTCTAGAATGCTCACTTTCTCCCCCTGAAATTCTTATGGACTCTGATTTCCTCCTTCAAGGCTCAATTTTTCTACCATCTTCTGTAGAAAATTGTTTCAGGTCCCTCTCCACATTAGTGCCTCCTTCTCTCTCATCGGATATTGATGTATCTAGACTTAAATATTACGTATTGCACACTTCTCAAAGTATGGTAGTGTAAAGAAAGCTAATGCCAGAATCAGAAAGCCCTGCTGTTATATCCATATTGACAGTGAGACCTTGGACAAATCACTTAAACCTCAGTGCTCAGGCAACTTTCTAAGACTCTAAGTTACAGAAAAAGTACAGATCAGAAGGGGACCTCTTTACAATAAGTCCCTTCTACAAATGAAATTACAATCCTAGTAAAAAACAAAATAAACAAACAACAAGCCCACAATCCTCCCTCTGGAATGTAAGTTCCTTGTTGGAAGAAACTTTTTTTTTCTTTTTCTTTGTATCCTTAGTGTTGCCTTTTATATAGTCAGGGCTCAATAAATACTTATTGAGGGGGATGACTGAAGGATTACATGCATTTTCACAGGTTACCTACTTTCCCTAGAATTCTCTCCCTTCTCATCTCTGTCTTTGGGCTTCCTTTAAACCCCAATTAAAACCCTATCTTCCCATCAAATAGGTACAGCAAAGATGGTGGAGCACAGGCTGGGACCCAGCTGAACTGACCCCACATTCCCATCAAAATAACTTTAAAATTATTTTCAAATCAAATTTTGGAGTGGAAGAGCCAACAAAAAGTCAGAGGGAGACATTTTTCCCAGTCTAAGACAATTTAGTAGCCACAGGGGATGACTGTATTATGTGTTGGGCACCGACCCAGAATGAGGCAAAAACACAGAAGTAGCTCTAAGCCCAATGACAGTGAGGGGGGCAGACATTTGATTAAGAGGAAATTTTGGGGAGATATTTTCTGGCACTAAGTAAAGCTCATGCTAACTAAAACTATATTATAATTCTGGGTAGCAGTTCCAGGATAGAAAGAGACACTTGGTGCCAGGGCCAAGAGGAGCAATAGTACTTAAAACTGCATGGAAGCAGTGGCCCTTCCTGGGTAAAGATTAGAGTGCAGACCAGGAGAGCAGTGACCATATTTCTACCAGAATAACACCACCTTCAATTTGATTAACTTTGAGTGCAAATTAAAATATAATTTTCTCACTTTATTTTTTTTGCCTTTCCTTGAACTATGGCTAATATGGAAATGTATTTTGCGTGATTTCACATGTATATTTCTTATATTTTTGCCTTCCCATTCAGTGGGGTAGAGGTTCAGAGAAGAAGGGAGAAAGAGAATCTGGGACTCCAAGTTTAAAAAGAAAAGAATGTGAAAAATAGAAAGACCAGACCACAGCAGAGTGAGAGTGAACTTAACCAGCTGATTCACCTACCACAAGGGCAATTCACAGACCTCTCACCACAGGAGGGACGATCTGTTGGAGCTGGGTAAGAGAAAGGGCAGGGCCCATGGCAGCAACAGCAGCTTCTCCTAGGGCCATCAGCCAACAGCCTGGATGTTTAAAAATCACCTACTTGAACTTCCAGGAGCCAAGATAACAGAGTAAACCATAGCATCTCTATTCCCCCTCCCTGACCCTGAAAACTCAGAGATTATTGCCCCAGTGTAAAATCCTGAAGTACTGGAACCAGTGGCTGGCTTGGGAGTCTTAGAAGAAGGTTGTGACTGAGGCTGTGCAGGGCCTGAAGTGAGGGACAGGAGGAGTTCCAACAAACCCCATCTCAGCTGACCAGTGGGAAATCCCAAAGGGTGGGGGTGGTGGTGATATGGAGGGAAGCCAGCACTAGCATCAGGAGCCCAGGTATGTCTTAGCCCAATCAAAGAAATCTGCAGACACCAGCATGGCAGGCCACCAGCTGCTGAGCCTGCCTGAGCTGTAGTCCATGGCACAGAGCCAGAAATCTGAAGTGGCCAGACTCCCATCCTCCCCCACCTGACTCTGTGAGCCTCAGGGTAACCCAGGGAAGCACTGAGAGTCCTGGCCTTGACCTCACTCTAGACACCAAGAGGCTACAGCACACAAAGTGAACAACCAGGCCCCTAGTTCTCAGCTTGAGAAGCATGGATCAGAGCCCTCTGTATCCCAGACAAAAGTAAAATTTGTGACCTGGAAGGGGAGGTTCAAAAGCTAACTGGAGAAAATACCTCCCTAAAAATGAAATTTGAACTTATGGAAAAGGAGCTTCAAAAGCTAACCAAGGAAATCATTCACTAAAAATAAAAATCAGTCAAGTAGAAGCTAATGACTCAAGAATCAGCCAAACAAAACATAAAAAAGTGATAAATTGGAAGATTATGTAAAATATCTCATTGGAAAAAGAACTGACCTGGAGAACAGATCCAGGAGAGATAATCTAATAATTTTAGGTCTACTGAAAAGTCATGATGAAAAAACCTTCCTGGACACCATCCTCCAAGAAATTATCAAAGAAAACTATCCTGAGATCCTAGAATCAGGTGGTAAAATAGTTATCAAAAGAATTTACTGGACACCTCCTGAAAGAGATACCAAATTGAAAAGTCCAAGAAATATTATAGCCAAATTCCAGAATTATCAGGTCAAGGAGAAAATACTGCAAACAGCCAGAAAGAAATAATTTAAATATCTTGGAATTACAGTCAGAATCACACAGGACCTAGCAGCTTCTACATTAAAAGTACAGAGGAATTGAAATATGATATTTCATTAAGCAAAAGAGCTTGGATGGCAACCAAGGATGAACTATCCAGCAAAACTGAGCATAATCAGGGCAGCTAGGTGGAGCAGTGAGTAAGAGCGCCAGCCTCAGAGTTGGGATGACCCAAGATTGAAACTGGCCTCAGAAAATGAGCACCCACACACAAATAATGACTAGCCTTGTAACCTTGAGCAAGTTACTTAATCCCAATTGCTTTAAAAAAAAAAAAACTGAGCATAATCTTTCAGGCAAGGTGCTGGTCATTCAATGAAATAAGGGACTTCCAGACCTTCCTTAATGCCATGCCATGAGCAGATTTCCAGAAGAATGCTACTGTGAACAGCTTTTAAGGTTCTGATTACACAGTATAGTGAACACTCTATTTAATCCATAACAAATCAGAGGAAAACATTCACAGAAAATCAAGGTACAAAATTCACAATATTACAACTTATCACAAAAAATCACAAAATATTATTCACAACAGTTTATCATTAAAATGGCCACATCGTTTTTATCAAAGTGCTCACAATATTTAGAACAAAGAACAATCATCTCAAAGTTCAATAGTCAAAGTCATCCACGCATTGGGGCACACTGAATTAACTCAGTCACTTATTCAGCAATCTATTACTAAGCATCATTAATCACTAAGAACAATCATTAGAAAATACACAAGCCCTCCACCCCTAGGTCACTAGTAAATTACAATTTCATCATTACTCAGTACCCATGGAAAGGTCTTTTCATCATCTTGACTTGGGGCCGATTCTCAGCTTCCCTGGATCCCCTTCCATGGTCCCAGATTTTACCTGGATTCACCAGTCTGTCACCTGGGTTCAATGGCAGACAGGTCCCAGTTCCTTGTACAGCTCTCTGGGTAGGTCCTGCTCCACACTGAAGTTCACAGGATCTAGTACATCTCAAATCCTTCACAATTTCTGCTCCCAGGAGTTCAAGGCTCAACCCAGCCACAAAAAGACAAAATCTCTGCGTTCTGATTATGCTTCCTCGGTCTTCTGCAGCTCATACAAAATTCAGAAGCACCTTATCCAGCCTGGGGGAAGGGGCTCCTGGGCTCCTGGGCTCCTGGACTCCTGAACTCCTGGGCTCCTGTTCAGAAGAAGCTCCACCACCACAAGTTCTCAGGAAATTCTGGCTCAGGTCTGGATTCTCTCTTCTGTAGCTGTTCTGCTGACAGATTCTTGTCCAAGAAATTCTTACTGTGCTTCTCTGGGGCTTTCCTTATATACACACAACACTAGCTTCCTGTTTCAGCCAACATCTTCCTATTACATGAGCAAGAGAAGATAGGAGTTCTGTTTCCCCAACAGAGGCTTGATCAATTACTAAGTGCTATGTACCTGCTTACTTGCCAATACAAAGGGGTCAACTTACATTATCATTACACCTTTCTGATGAAAAAGCCAGAGCTCAATGGACAATTTGATCTCCAAATACAAGGCTCAAGAGAGACATAAAAAGGTAAAGAGGAAAAGCACACACACACACACACACACACACACACACACACACAATTTGTGATTCAACAAGAGCAAACTGTTTCCATCCTTATATGGGAAGCTGATACCAGTGAATATGGATAATTGTATAATTACCATGGCATTTAAGGGGGATATACATAGATAGAGGGTGTGGTATAAATTTACCAGAAGGTATAAATTTACTAATCTGATGATAAAAACTTTACTAAGACATGCAAAGGGATTATAATGGGAGAAAAGGAAAGGAGGAGGAAGAAACAGGTAAACTTTGCCACAGGAAGAGGCATAAAAACATATTATAGTAGAGGGAAAGAAGGGAGGGAGATGAACATTACATGAACTTTACTCTCATTGGTTTGGGTTCAAGGAGGGATTAATATAATCAGTTAAGTTTAGGATTCTAATGAAAAAAAAAACCCCACAAAACCCATTATAGTAGAAGGAAAGGAGGGAGGGATAGGTGCAGTGTGGATAGCAGAATGGATTAAAAACCATAATTGTACAATATGCTATCTATAAGAAAAACAATTGAAACAGGGGCATATGCACATGGTAAAGTTAAAAGGGTGGAGCAGAATATATGATGCAACAGTTAAAGTAAAAAAAAAGGGGGGGCAGCAATCCTTATCTCAGATAAAGCAAAAGCAAAAATAGATCTAATTAAAAGAGATAAGGAAGGAAACTATATCCTACTAAAAGGCACCATCAAGAATGAAGCAATTTTACCCAAACTAAACTATATATTTAATGCCATACCAATCAATTTACCAAAAAACTACTTTTTAGAGTTAGGCAAAAACAAAATTTATTTGGAAAAACAACCAGTCTAGAATATCAAGGGAATTAATGAAAAGAAATGCTAGGGAAGGTGGACTAGCTATGCCAGATTATAATATGTATTATACAGCAGCAGTCATCAAAACTGCTTGGTACTGGCAGAGGTGTAGAGTAGTGGATCAACAGAATATTAGGTTCAGGAGACCCAGCAGTTAAAGAATATAGTAATCTATTGTTCAATAAACCCAAGGATCCCAGTTTTTGGGATAAGAATGCACTGTTTGACAAAACCTGCCGGGAAAACTGGAATACAGTATGGCAGAAACTGGGCATAGATCATGATCTAACACCATATACCAAAATCAAGTCTAAATGGGTTCATGATCTAGGTGTAAAGGATGATACTGTAAGCAATCTGGGAAAGCAAGGAATAGTTTACCTGACAGATTTGTGGAGAGGGAAAGACTTTAGGACTAAACAAGAATTAGAGAGCATTATAAAATGCAAAATGGATAATTTTGATTACATTAAATTGAAAAGCTTCTGTACAAACAAAGCCAATGTAGCCAAGATCAAGAGGGAGGTGGGAAATTGGGAAAGAATTTTTACAACTTGTGTCTCTGATAAAGGACTCATTTCTAAAATTTATAGAGCATTGAGCCAAATATATATGAATACAAGTCACTCTCCAATTGATAAATGGTCAAAGGATATGAACAGGCAGTTTTCAGAGAAAGAAATTAAAGATATCTATAACCACATGAAGAAATGCTCTAAATCACTATTAATTAGAGAAATGCAAATCAAAACAACTCTGAGATACCAAATCCCTCCAGTCAGATTGGCTAAGATGACAAAACAAGAAAGTGACAAATGCTGGAGCGGATGTGAACAAATTGGAACACTAATGCATTGCTGGTGGAGTTGTGAACTCATCCAACCATTCTGGAGAGCAATCTGCAATTATGCCCAAAGGAATATAAATAATTTCATACACTTTGACCCAACAATACCACTTCTAGGGTTATATCCTAAAGAGATCATAGAAGTGTGAGGAAGACTCATATGTACAAAAATATTTATAGCAGCTCTTTTTGTGGTTGCAAAGAATTGGAAACGAAAGGGGTGCCCATCAATTGGGGAATGGCTAAACAAGTTGTGGTATGTGAATGTAATGGAATATTTTTGTGCTTTAAGAAATGAGGAGGTCAGGGGCGGAGCCAAGATGGCGGAGTAGAAACAGCTCGTCCAAGCCTCTCTGCCCCCAGATTCCCCCCAAACTATGTAAAAGGGGACTCTGAACAACTTCTGGAGCCCCAGCACCCACAGAACGACACAGAGAAGCTAACCTCCCGCTGAGAACATCCCAGCAGCCCTGCAGGAAGGACCAGCGCAGCGGTCTGGGACCTGGCAGCGTGCAGAGCGCAGAGCGGAGGAGCCGAGCCGAGCCCAGGTCCCCGTGAGCCGAGGTTTTAGCCCCAGGGTGGCAGGGCCAGCAGCCTGCTGGAGGAACCCCAGAACACCAGGAGCTGTGGAGACTCCAGAATTATTAACATAGACATGCCTAGGACAAAGTAAGAGGTTAGTGTCCTATGGACTTTGGGACCTGTATTTGGGGAATGCGTCAGCTCCCTCCCCTGGGGGTTAGAAGTCTCTGAGGAGACACGCCATTTTGTAGTTTTCAGAGGCAACTCCGGCTCCCAGCCTACAAATCGTGGGGAGATCCAGCGATCAGTCTTGGGGGGTAATCACTCTTGCTTTAACCTCCCTGGATCAGGATTGTGATCTAGGGTGGAAGTGGTGGGTGGGTTTACAGCTTGCCAGAAAAGGAAGTTGCCCCCCACACATTCGGAATGAAAATTCCTCTATCTGGCCTTAAAGCCACAGTGTGGCAACAAGCCCAAAAGTCAAGCAATTAAGAGGCAACATGCCAAGGCAAAGGAAACAGAAAAATGCAACCCTAGACTCCTATTTTGGGGGCATAGAGCGGGAAAAGGACTGTGAGGTCAGAAGTCCTGCTCCAAAAGCCCCAGGGGAAAACATGAGCGGGTTGCAGGCCATAGAGGACCTTAAGAAGGACTTTAAAAATCAAATAAGAGAAGTGGAGGAAAAATTGGAAAGAGAAATGAGAAGGATGCAGGAAAAGTATGAAATGAGGGTCAACAGCCTGACTGAGGAAAACAACACCTTAAAAAATAGACTAACTCAAATGGCAAAGGAGGCCCAAAAGGGCAATGAGGAGAAGAATGCCTTAAAAAGTCGAATTTGCCAGATGGAAAAAGAATCTCAAAAGGTCACTGAGGAGATTCATTCCTTCAGAGTTAGACTGGAGCAAATGGAAGCTAGTGACTTTATGAGAAATCAAGATGCTGTTAAGCAGATCCAAACAAACGAAAGATTAGAAGGCAATGTGAAATATCTCATGGGAAAAACCACTGACCTGGAAAATAGATCCAGGAGAGACAATTTAAAAATTATTGGACTACCTGAAAGCCATGATCAAAGAAAGAACCTAGAAATCACCCTTCAAGAAATTCTCAAGGAAAACTGCCCTGATGTTTTAGATCCAGAGGGCAAAATAGAGGTTGAAAGAATCCACGGATCACCTCTTGAAAAAGATCCCAAAAAGCAAACTCCCAGGAATATTATAGCCAGGTTCCAGAATCCCCAGATCAAGGAGAAAATACTACAAGCAGCCAGGAAGAAACAATTTCAATATTGTGGAAACACAATCAGAATAGCCCAGGACCTGGCAGCTTCTACACTGAGGGATCGAAGGGCATGGAATATGATATTCCAGAGGGCAAAAGAACTGGGAATGAACCCAAGGGTCACCTACCCAGCAAAACTGAGTATTTTGTTTCAGGGGAAAATATGGTCATTCCGTGGAATAGAGGACTTTCAAGCATTCTTGAGGAAAAAACCAGAATTGAATTGAAAATTTGACATCCAGACACAGGAAGGAAGAGATGCCTGAGAAGGTAATCGGGGAAGAGAGATCAAGGGGAACTTATCAACGTTGAACTATTTACATTCCTATATGGAAAAGCAATAACTGTGACTGATGATAACTTTATCACTATAAAAATAATGGAAGAAGGGTGTGTGGTCATCTGAATACATATGTGAATGTGTGTGTATATGATTACAGTTATATATGGATAGAGGGCATAGGTTGAATTTGTTGGGAAGGGAGAATACTCAAGGTATGAAATTATGAGGTGAGAGAGGAACGTGGCAAGAGGAGATGGGGAGAGACAAGGTAGGGTAAACTATCCCGTGTAGAAGAAGCAAGGGGAAGTGGTTGCAAAGGAGGGGGAGAATAAGAAAGGCTAAAAAGGCAAAACCACATTCACATTGAATTTGGTTCAGGGAGAAAATGACATACATACTAAATGGGATATCTCAACCTGCATCAGGATAGGGGAAAGGGGGATGAGAGGAGGGATGATGGATAGGAAGGCATCCTTGGAGTGAGGGGAGGTTGGAAGTACCCAGTATAGAAGAGGGACAGGATCATGTAGGGAATGGACCAGGTGGGGGGTGGGATGAGTGGGAGGGAATTATAAGCAGCCTTGTACAATATATCTACTATGATAATGTTTTGCATAGCTAGACATGTACAACATATACTGAATTACTTATATCCCAAGAAGGAATGGGTGACAAGGGAGGAAGGAAATGGATCTGAAATTCGAGGTCGTAACATTCC
>WOXC01002093.1:0-94929 GCA_011680675.1 Gymnobelideus leadbeateri
GTCCATTCCCTACATGATCCTGTCCCTCTTCTATAGTGGGTACTTCCAACCTCCCCTCCCCCCCAAAGATGCCCTCCCATCCATCATCCCTCCTCTCATCCCCCTTCCCCCTATCCTGCTGCAGGTTGAGATATCCCATTTAGTATGTATGTCATTCTCTCCCTGAACCAAATTCAATGAGAATGTGGTTTTGCCTTTTTAGCCTTCCTATTCTCCCCCTCCCTTGCAACCACTTCCCCCCCTACATGAGATAGTTTACCCTACCATGTCTCTCCCCATCTCCTCTTGCCACTTTCCTCTCTCACCTCATAATTTCATCCCTTGAGTATTCTCCCTTCCCAACAAATTCAACCTATGCCCTCTATCCATATATAACTGTAACCATATACACACACATTCACATATGTATTCATATGACCACACCCCCTTCTTCCATTATTTTCATAGTGAGAAAGATATCATCAGTCACAGTTATTGCTTTTCCATATAGGAATGTAAATAGTTCAACTTTGATAAGTTCCTTTTGATTTCTTTTCCCTGATTACCTTCTCAGGCATCTCTTGCTTCTTGTGTCTGGATGTCAAATTTTCTATTCAATTCTGGTTTTTTCCTCAAGAATGCTTGAAAGTCCTCTATTCCACTGAATGACCATATTTTCCCCTGAAACAAAATACTCAGTTTTGCTGGGTAGGTGACCCTTGGGTTCATTCCCAGCTCTTTTGCCCTCTGGAATATCATATTCCATGCCCTTCGCTCCCTCAGTGTAGAAGCTGCCAGGTCCTGGGCTATTCTGATTGTGTTTCCACAATATTGAAATTGTTTCTTCCTGGCTGCTTGAAGTATTTTCTCCTTGATCTGGGGATTCTGGAACCTGGCTATAATATTCCTGGGAGTTTTCTTTTTGGGATCTTTTTCAGGAGGTGATCTGTGGATTCTTTCAACCTCTATTTTGCCCTCTGGATCTAAAACATCAGGGCAATTTTCTTTGAGAATTTCTTGAAGGGTCATTTCTAGGTTCTTTCTTTGATCATGGCTTTCAGGTAGTCCAATAATTTTTAAATTATCTCTCCTGGATCTATTTTCCAGGTCAGTGGTTTTTCCCATGAGATATTTCACATTGCCTTCTATTCTTTCATTTGTTTGGATCTGTTTAATAGCATCTTGATTTCTCATAAAGTCATTAGCTTCCATTTGCTCCAGTCTAACTCTGAAGGAATGAATCTCTTCAGTGAGCTTTTGAGATTCTTTTTCCATCTGGCAAATTAGTCTTTTTAAGGCATTTTTCTCCTCATTGCCTTTTTGAGCCTCTTTTGCCATTTGAGTTAGTCTGTTTTTTAAGGTGTTATGTTCCTCAGTCAGGCTATTTCATACTTTTCTTGCATCTTTCTCATTTCTCTTCCTAATTTTTCCTCCACTTCTCTTATCTGCTTCTTAAGGTCCTCTATGACCTGTAACTAGCTCATATTTTCATTTGGGACTTTTGGTGCAGGAGTTCTGACCTCCCAATCCTCCTACTGTTCCCTGCTTCGATCCTCTTTGCCCCAAAAATATGAGTCTAATGTTGCATTTTTCTGTTTATTTTGTTTCCTTTGCCTAGGCATGTTGCTACTTAATTAGTTGACTTTTGGGCTTGTTGCCACAGTAGGACTCTGCCATCAGCCAGGGGAGCTTCTGTCCCAAACGCTGGGGTTTTCTCATATGCCGGAGGTATTAGTTGGGTGCCCTCTCTGAAGCCTCTACACACTCTGGCAAGCTGGTTATATACCCTAAGACCTTCTCCCCAGACTGCAATCCAGGTCCAAGAAGGTTAAAGCAAGAGTGATTACCACCCCACAGACTGCTTTCCAGATCCCCCTAGAGTCCACAAGCCAGGAGCAGAAGCTGCAATGTGGCTGGCTGCACTATGGATACTCAGCAGCTTCTCGCCCCCAGGGGAAAGAGGTGGCCACACTCCCAAATACTGGTCCTAAAGTCCATACTACACTGACCTCTCATTTTGTCCTTGGTGTTGATAATTCTGGAAGCGGCCACAGCTGCTGCTGTTTTGGAGTCCCTCCAGTCTGCTCCTGAATCACAGGGGACTGGGCTAGGTTCCCAGAGTGCTGTGCTGGCCACTCCCTGCTGGGCTGCAGGGCTTTTCCTCAGTGGGAGGTTAGCTTCTCTGTCATTTTGTGGGTTCTGTAGCTCCAGAGTTTGTTCAGAGTCCCCTTTTACATAAATTTGGAAGTGGTGTGGGCCGGAGCACCGTGGAAGTGCTGTTTCTACTCCACCATCTTGACTCTGTCCCCCCATTCTTTCTAATCTTAGCTGCGTTAATTTTGTTTGCACTTTTTTGTTTTTGTTTCCAAAAATATTTATTTCATTTTATTTTTCAACATTCACCTTTATGAGATTTTGAGTTTTAAATTTTCTCCCCTCCTTCCCCTCACAAGACAATATACAATCTGATATAGACTGTACATTTGTAATCATATTAAACATTTCCATGCTAGTCATGTTGTAAAGAAAAACTAGAACGAAAGGGAAAAACTGCAAAAAAAAGGAAGAGAAAATAATACTTCCATCTGTATTCAGATGCTATAGTTCTTTTTAAAAATAATTTATTTTTAGCTTTCAACATTCACTTTCACAATTTTAAATTTTCTCTGCCTCCCTTCCCTCCCCAAGACAGCATGTAATCTAATATTGGCTCTACATATACATTCTTATTAATCATATTTTCATGTTAGTAATGTTGTATAGAAGAATTAGAATGAATGGGAGGAACCATGAGGAAGAAAAAATGGATAGAAAATTGTATTCTTCCATCTCCATTCAGGCTCCATATTTTCTTTCTCTGGATGTGGATGGCATTTTCCATGAATCTTGGAATTGTCTTAGATCATTGTATTGCTGAGAAAGAGCTAAGTCTGTCAAAGGTAGTCATGATCAAATTGGTCATTACACAGTGTTGCTGTTCAGCCATTCCCCTTGATGGGCATCCCCTCAATTTCTAATTCTTGGCCACCACAAAAAGAGCTGCTATAAATATTTTTGTACATGTGAGTCCTTTACCTATTTTTATGATCTCTTAGGGATACAGACCTAGAAGTGGTATTGCTGGGTCAAAAGGGTATGCACATTTTTTTTTTTAAGCAATTGGGGTTAAGTAACTTGCTCAGGGTTACACGGCTAGTCATTATTTGTGTGTGGGTGCTCATTTTCTGAGGCCGGATTCGATCTCGGGTCATCCCAACTCCGAGGCTGGTGCTCTTACTCACTGCGCCACCTAGCCGCCCCTTGGGTATGCACATTTTAATAGCCCTTTGGGCATAGTTCCAAATTGCTATCCAGAATGGTTAGATCCATTGACAGTTCCACCAACAATGTATTGGTGTTCCAATTTTCCCACATCTTCTCCAACATTTATCATTTTCCTGTTTTGTCATGTTAGCCAATCTGAGGGGTGTGATGTGGTACCTTAGAATTGTTTTAATTTGCATTTCTCTAATCAGTAATGCTTTGGGACATTCTTTGATATGTTTATAGATAGCTTTGAATTTTTCATCTGAAAACGTCCTGTTCATATCCTTTAACTACAAATCAATTGGGGAATGACTTGTATTCTTACAAATTTGACTCAGTTCCCTATGTATTTTAGAAATGAGGCCTTTATCAGAGACACTGGAGATAGAAATTGTTTCCCAGCTTTCTGCTTCCCATCTAATCTTTGTTGTACAACACTTTTTAAAATGTGATATAAAAGTTATCCATTTTACATCCCATAGTGCTTTCGTTTAGTCACAAATTCTTCCCTTATCCATAGATCTAACTGATAAACTATTCTCTTCTTCCCTAATTTTCTTATGGCATCATCTTTTATATCTAAATCATGTAATCTACTCTGCTGTCCAAATCTGTCTATATCCTTCCCCAGCCTCTCTGTTGACCTCTAGTCAAGCTTCTTCCTTTTTAGACAACTCAAACTAGATTTCCAGTAGATATCTTGAACTCAACGTGTCCAAAATGTAATTCATTATCTTTCCTCCACTTCCTCTCCTTCCCAAGCTCCCTTTTACCATGGAGGGCAATACCATCCTTCTAGTCCTTCATGCTGGAAAGCTAGGTGTCATCCTTGATTCCTCACTGTCTATCACATATCTATTTTTTTTTTTGGCTAGGGCCTGTTGATATTTCCTTTGTAACATATCTTAAATTATCCCCCTTCTCTTCACTGACACTGCCATCTCTCTGGTGAGGCCCTCATCAGTTCACTCATAAACTATTAAAAATAGCCTGCTGGTTGGTCTGCCTTCTTCAAGTGTCTCCCCACTCCAGTTCATCCTTTGTTCAGCCTCTAAAGTTGGATCATATTACTTAATAGACTCCATTGGCTTTCATTGCCTCCGGGAGCAAATACCAAGATGCTCTGTTTAGCATTGAGAGCCTTTCATACTCCAGCCCCCTCCTGCCTTTCCAGTCTTCCTTGATATTAATCCAATGACACTGTCCTCCTGACTTTTCCATAAACAAGACATTCCCACTCTCCCTCCAGGCATTTTCTCAAACTGTCTTCCAATGTCTGGAATGTTCTTCCTAATTATAGTGACTACCCTGGACTCCCAACCAAAGTCCCAACCAAAATACCATATTCTATAGGAAACTTTTTTTCAACTTCTCTTAATTCTAATGCCTTCTCTCCATTAATTATTTCCTGTTTATCATGTGTATAGCTTGTGTGTGCATGTTTGTTTGCTTGCTATCTCTTATGTTAGACTGTGAACTTGAGGATAAGGACTATCTCTTGCCAATTTTTCTTTTCTTTCTTTCTTCCTTTTTTCTTTTCTTTTTCTTTCTTTCTTTTTTGCTTTTTTGGAGGGGGAATGTAGGGCAGTTGGGGTTAAGTGACTTGGCCAAGGTCATATGTTAAGTGTATGTATGTGTTATATGTAAGTGTTAAGTGTCTGAGACTGGATTTGAACTCAGGTCCTCCTGACTCCAGGGCTGGTGCTTTATTCACTGTGCCACCTTGCCGCCCCACTTGCCTCTTTTTCTGTTCCTAGCACTTAGCATAGGTCTTGGCTGTCACATAGTAGGCACTTAACAAATGTTTATTGACTGATTTTACAGAAAATTAAGGCATAGGTAAAGTGACTTTCCCAGATTCACAGTTAAGGTTAAATGAGAGGATTGGTTAATATAAGAAAGGGTAAGGGTATGATATTTTGAGGGGAAACCAAGATTTTCATTAAGAGGTAGGAAGACTATTGGAAGAGGAGATTGGGGATATACATAAGCCTTACCCTGTCTCTGTTCTGTCTTGTCCCTCAAAAGATTTCATTTATTCATTCATCCATCCATCCAGTTATCTATCTATTTATTAATTTGTTTATTTGTGATAAGTTTTTATTGCTATTTTCTGTTTCCTACATCACCGTAGTATCCTATTTATCCCCCCCTCTTCCTCAAATAGTTTTTTTTTAAAGAGAGGAAAAAATGTTATAACACTGAAAAAAGTCTGAAAGTAGATACAATGTATAATACTTATGGACCTCACATATCCTTGAAAGGACAGATTGGGAGTATTTTATATTTCTTCAAGTCCCACTTGATTTATATAATTTTGCTACATTTGATTTTGATATTTTGGTGTCTCATTTTTTCCAGTTACATTGTTGTAGTTATTGGGTATATTGTTTTATTGGCTTAGCTTACTTCACCATATATTCTTTTTTTTTTTTTTTAAAGGGAGTTGGGTTAAGTGACTTGCTTAGTCACATTGCTAGTAAGTGTCTCAAGCTGGATTTGAACTCAGGTCCTCCCAACTCCAGGGCTGGTGCTCTATCCATTGTGCCTCCTAGCTGCCCCTACTGTACATCAATTCTTGCAGTTCTTTTCTCCCCCCCTTATCTCTCTCTCTGTCTCTCTCTCTCTCTCGAATTTATTTACAGGGATGGCTAGGTGGCACAGTGAATAGAGCACTGGCCCAGAAGTCAGGAGGACCTGAGTTCAAATGCAGACTCAGACAGTTAACACTTAATAGCTCTATGACCTTGGGCAAGTCACCTAACCCCAATTGCACCCCCCCCCCATTATTTACTTACTTTTAAGTTTACAACATTCATTTCCACAATCCCTTAAGTACCAAATTTTCTCTTACTTTCTCTCTTCCCCCCTTCTCCAACCCCACCATGGCAGCGTGAAGTCCAATATAGGTTCTACAAATACCTTCACATTAAACATTAGTCAAGTTGTAAAAGAAGAATTATAACCAATGGAATGAACAAGAAAGAAGGAACAAAACAAAACAAAAAAGAAGAGAGAGAGAGCAAGTAGTTTGCTTCAACCTGCATTCAGACTCTTTCTGTTATTTCTCTGGATGTGGATAGCCTTTTGCATCATGTGTCTTTTGGAAGTTGTCTTACAGCCTTGCATTGCTGAGAGGACCCCAGGCCATCAGAGTTAATTATCACAGATATGATGTGTCTGTAATTACGTACAGTGTTCTCCTGGTTCTGCTCCCCTCACTCAGCATCAGTTTATATAAGTCTCTCCAGGTTATTATGAAATCTTATCTGCTTCTCATTTCTTATAGCACAATAGTATTCCATTACATTCATATACCACTACTTATTTAGCCATTCCCCAATTGATGGGCATCCCCTTGATTTCCAGTTCTTTGTAAGACACCACAAAAAGAGCTCCTATAAATATTTTTTGTACATACATTTGATTTTTAGTCACATTTGATATTTTCCTACTTGTATGATCTCTTTGGGATACAACCCTAGAAGTGGTATTGTTGGGTCAAAGGGTATGCACATTTTTTTTTAATTAAACAAATGCTTTATTAACTTCTGGTTTACAGCATTCATTTCCATCAGATTATGAGTTACATTTTTCCCTACCCACCACCCCAGAATAGCTGTCCCACTAGATGTCCCCTCATCCAATCTGCTCTCTCCCATATTTTCTCCCATATCCCCTTTGACTTTGCCATTAGGGCAAGGTGAGTCTCTGAGCCCCAATGCCTGGACATCTTATGAAACATTTAATTTTAAAACTTCGATTTTCAGATCCATTCCCTTCCTCCCTTGTCACCCACTTCCTCTGAGAAGATAAGCAATTCAGTATGTGTTGTACATGTATAGCTATGCAAAATATTACCATGGTATATATATTGTAAAAGACTGCTTATATTTCCCTCCCACCCATCTCACCTCCCACCTGGTCCATTCCCTGCTTTGATCCTGTCCCTCTTTGATAGTGGGTACTTCCAACATCCCCTCCCCCCAGAATGCCCTCCCCTCCATCATCCCCCGCTCATCCCCCTTTCCCCTACTCAGGAGAGTGAATGAGGGTAAGATATTCTATTTAGTATGTATGTGATTCTCTCCTTGAGCCAACTTCAATGAGAATATGAGTTTGCCTTTTTGCCTTCCTGTTCTTCCCCGCCTCTGCAACTACTTCCCCTTGCCTCTTCTACATGAGATAGTTTACCTTACCCTGTCTCTCTCCATCTCCTCTTGCCACTTTCCTCTCTCACCTCTTGACTTCACCCCTTAAGAATCATCCCTTCCTTGGGGCGGCTAGGTGGCGCAGCGAGCAGAGTACCGGCCCCGGAGCCAGAAGGACCCGAACTTGGATCCGGTCCCAGAGACCCAAAACACAAACAACCCAGCCGCTAAACCCCAGGCAAGTCACCCAACCCCAATTGCCCTCCAAAAAAAAAAGAATCATCCCTTCCCATCAAATTCAACCTGTGCCCTCTATCCATGTATACCTATGAACATATGCCATGTACCCTTCTTCAATTATTTTCATAATGAGAAAGGTTTCATCAAACACAGTTATTGTTTTTCCATGTAGGACTGTAAATAGTCCAACTTTGATAAGTTCCTTTTGATTTCTTTTCCTTGATTACCTTCTCAAGCATCTTTTGCTTCTTGTGTCTGAATGTCAAATTTTCTATTCAACTCTGGTTTTTTCATCAAGAATGCTTGAAAGTCCTCTATTCCACTGAATGACCATATTTTCCCCTGAAACAAAATACTCAGTTTTGCTGGGTAGGTGACCCTTGGGTTCATTCCCAGTTCTTTTGCCCTCTGGAATATCATATTCCATGCCCTTCGATCCCTCAGTGTAGAAGCTGCCAGGTCCTGTGCTGTTCTGATTGTGTTTCCACAATATTGAAATTGTTTCTTCCTAGCTGCTTGTAGTATTTTCTCCTTGATCTGGGGATTCTGGAACCTGGCTATAATATTCCTGGGAGTTTTCTTTTTGGGATCTTTTTCAGGAGGTGATCTGTGGATTCTTTCAACCTCTATTTTGCCCTCTGGATCTAAAACATCAGGGCAATTTTCCTTGAGAATTTCTTGAAGGGTGATTTCTAGGTTCTTTCTTTGATCATGGCTTTCAGGTAGTCCAATAATTTTTAAATTATCTCTCCTGGATCTATTTTCCAGGTCAGTGGTTTTTCCCATGAGATATTTCACATTGTCTTCTATTCTTTCATTTGTTTGGATCTGTTTAATAGTATCTTTATTTCTCATAAAGTCATTAGCTTCCATTTGCTCCAGTCTAACTCTGAAGGAATGAATCTCCTCAGTGAGCTTTTGAGATTCTTTTTCCATCTGGCAAATTAGTCTTTTTAAGGCATTCTTCTCCTCATTGCCTTTTTGAGCCTCTTTTGCCATTTGAGTTAGTCTATTTTTTAAGGTGTTATTTTCCTCAGTCAGGCTGTTGACTGTCATTTCATACTTTTCTTGCATCTTTTTCATTTCTCTTCCCAAATTTTCCTCCACTTCTCTTATCTGCTTCTTAAGGTCCTCTATGGCCTGTAGCCAGCTTGTATGTTCATTTGGGGCTTTTGGTGCAGGAGTTCTGACCTCACAGTCCTCCTCCATGCTTTGAGCCTCTTTGCCCCTAAAATAAGAATCCAATGTTGAACTTTTCTGTTTATTTTGTTTCGTTTGCCTAGGCATATTGCCACTTAATTACTTGATTTTTGGGCTTGTTGCCACAGTAGGACTCTGCCACCAGACAGGGGAGCTTCCGCCCAAATGTGGGGTCTTCACAACTTCCGCCAGTTGGGTGGCCTCTGTAAAGCCTCCACCCACTGTGGCAAGTTGAATACCCACCCCAAACTTCCCCCCCCAGACCACAATCCAGATCCAGGCAGTTTAAAGCAAGAGCAATTAACCCCCAGACTGATTGCTGGATCTTCCTACAGTTTGCAGACCAGGAGCTAGAGCCACTACTGACACTGCAAAATGGCTTCTGTGCAGCTGTTTCTTCAGCAGCTTTTTGCCCCCAGGGGAGGAAGCCACGTGTTCCCCAAATACTGGTCCCAAAGTCCATAGGGCACTAACCTCTCACTTTGTACTAGGCATATCTGTGCTGATATATACTAGTTTTTTAAAAAATATGCATGGTTATATTAAGTAAGGGCTGTCAGAACAATACATTCCAGCTTGTAGGCTCCAGCTTTTCCTCTGATGGTATTAGGAAATAATTGAAGTAGAATTTTCTAACTTAGAGTTCTCAAACATTTAGATGATGATGATGATGATGATTAGTGTCATTTCATACATAGAGCCACATTATTCTGAGCTGTTGCTGATATTTTGGGAATTACATGGATAGTTCTTAGCACTAGGAGGAATGAAAACACCTGTACGTTATACTAACTGCTTTCTGGACTTCTAGGATACTTTATTAGTTCTTCACTCTTACATATGTGCTTGTTTCTTTGGTTCATGTTTCCTTCATTCACCCTAAACACTACTGCCAAATTAATTCCTTTCTTCATCCTTTGGGATGATCTCATTTCATCTACACTGCTTAGTAGGTAGTCAAAGAAGGATGAAACAGCTGGGTGAGCTGTGACTGAGAGATGTTGAATAGAAGAGCCTACCTTTCCTAAACTGAGATTTGAGAGATAGTATTGGGAAAAACTTAGTCTGATCCCTACCCTGGCATAATCACTAATCATTTCTTCATTCTGCTGCATTTCTGTTGGAAATTGATGTTAATACAATGTTTTTGGACTGCCAAAACTTCTTTGGAGGTTTAGATTGTTGAGGTATAACCATTATATAAGATAGTTCATTTTCCACCTCTACCAAATTAATATGAACACATGATCCTTCACTTCTAGGGTGATATAAAAACATATTTGATCTTTATTCATCCATAACCTCTGTCCTTACTGTCTTGACTCTTTAATTGCCTGTTGAACATTGTTTACCGAATGTCCCATAGACGTTTTAAATTCAGCATTTTCAAACTTGAACTCATTATCTTTTGCCTCTAAACCCTCCTCTTTTCCTAACTTCCCTAGTGTGAGGGTATTGCCATCCTCCCAGGCATCCAGGATCAAAACCTGAAGTGTCATCCTTGTAATCCTCACTCTTTCACTCCCCATATCTAATTAGTGCTTAAGTCCCATTATTTCTACCTATACAAGCTTTTTTGTATATGCTATCACTCTAACTGTGCAACTACCGTGGTACAAGACCATCTCTTCCTCATGCCTGGACCATTATCTATTGGTCTTCCTGCTTCAAGTGTCTCTTCCACTTGAATCTTCTCTTTCGCTTTTCTGTCAAACTGAATCTTCTTATTGTATATGTCTGATTGTGCCACTCCCCATATTCGTTAAACTCCAGTGGGCTACTACCTCTTACCTTGAGTATCAAATATAAAATCTTCCCTGTGACTTTTAAAGGCTTTCATAACCTGTCCCTTTCCTACCTTTCCAATCTTCTTATATTTCACTCTTTCTCACCTACTCTGTGATCCAGAGACACTGCCCTCCTTCTTCCCATATAGGACACTCCCATCTCCTGATTCTGAGTATTTTCACTGACTCTTTCCCATGCCTGGAATTCTCTCCTTATATTCCCCATGTTTTGGATTTCTATACTTTCTTTAGACCTTACCTAAAAATCCCACCTATGCCACCTTTCCTGATCCTCCTGAATACTAGTGCTTACCCTCAATTGATCACCCTCAGTTTTCCTTTTAGATATCATTTGTACATAGTTATTTGCATGTAGTTTCCCCCCATTAGACTGTGAGCTTCTTGCAAGCAAGGACTCCCCTCCCCCCTTCTTTGAATCTCTAGTACTTAGCACAGTGCCCTGACAAACCTAGTAGGTGCTTAATAAATGTTTATTGACTTGGTGAGAATCTTAACGAGTTAATGTTTCTTTATAAAACATTCTTTTTGCTTTTTGGAGAGGGGAAGGTAGGACATTTGGGGTTAAATGACTTGCCCAAGGTCACATGACTAGTTTTTGTGTTAAGTGTCTGAGGCCGGATTTGAACTCAGGTCTTCCTGACTCTAGGGCAGGTGTTCTATTCACTGAACCACCTAGCTGCTCCATAAAACATTCTTTTTTTTTTTTAATTTTTTTTTTTTAAGCAATTGGGGTTAAGTAACTTGCTCAAGGTTACAGGGCTAGTCATTATTTATGCGTGGGTGCTCATTTTCTGAGGCGAATCTGATCTCGGGTCATCCAAACTCCGAGGCCGGCGCTCTTACTCACTGAGCCACCTAGCCGCCCCTTTAGGGCAATTGGGGTTAAGTAACTTGCCCAAGGTTACATGGCTAGGTTTTTGTTTGTGTGGGTTAAGTGTCTGAGGCCGGCTCCAAACTCAGGTGCTTCTGACTCCAGGGCCGGCGCTCTACTCACTGCACCACCTAGCCGCATATTTAATATCTTCTTTAACCAGATGTATCTCCTACAAGAATACGATTTTCTATATATTTTGTGACAGGAGAAATTAATTTTCTTTGATTGGACATAAAGATGTAAAGGCCAGCATTTTTTTTTCATCTTAATATTTTCAGATAGTTAGGCTATAATAATTCTTTCCCTTAATCCTCCCTGTTTTTCCTCTTCCTTCAGTGTTTATTTCAAGGCAGTATATTTCCTAATATTTAGAGAAAGACTTTTTGTGGGATTGGTATTTCCTCTGGATTATTTTATTCCTCTGGATTACATATACAGAAAGCAGGAGCTTTCTGTAACAATGTTAGTGGGTGGGGCAGCTAGGTGGCAAAGTGAATAGCCTGAATAGCCCTCCAAAAAGAAAAAAGAAAAAAAAAGATGTTAGTGGGTAAGAATGTGGAATTTAAGTTTAGGGGATCTCTGAAATATGTGAATAAAAGTAATAGCTCACATTTATGTAGCTTTTTTCTTTTATACAGCCCTTACAACAGAAGTGACCAGTGGGCCAATTATCCCTAATATATAGACATAAAACCTGAAACTCAGAGTGGCTGTGCTTTGCTCAGGGTTACATAGCTGGGACGTGTTGGAACCAGGAGTCACTGTCACTCTTATAGGGAGGATAGACAGAAAAACTAAACAGGAAAGGAAATATAGAGCCTTTTTATTTTTTATTTTTTTGCTTTTTTTTTTTTTTTTGGAGGGCAATTGGGGTTAAGTAACTTGCCCAAGGTCACATGACTAGGTTTTTTTGTTTGTGCGTTGTCTGAGGCCGGATCCGAACTCAGGTCCTTCTGACTCCAGGGCCGGTGCTCTACTCACTGCGCTACCTAGCCGCCCAATATAGAGCCATTTTTTACATGCTACCATGAGCTATGGAAGTTCAAGGGAGATAAGAGCATTCATTGAGGTTTGCATACTTTGTGTCCCTTAGAACTCAAGTAAAGCTTATTTGAAATGGGAATTTTGTACCTCATTCACCATTTGGTTTTTGTACTAAAATCATCTAGGAGAGTCCACATGTCCTGATTTCCAAATTTACAGTATTTAAGAGCAAGGGCTTTAAAAAAAAAGTTTAAATCTTGCAAATACAGAAAGGCCTGTACCAAAGGCCTGATTTTAGTATGTCTGTTGAAGACTATTGTTTATTGATCTTTTTAGTCACAGAAGTGAAACTTTCAGCAACTTTAGCATCATCTTTAAATGTGGATGGCAATAGTACATTAATCCTGGTGGACAATGTGCCTTATGTTCTAACCAATACAGTAGTCTCCCAAGGGAAATTAGTAAAAGTTCTTTAACTTCACATTTAAAACTGGATTAGATAAAACCTGTAGAAAGTATTCAGTCTGGACCAATCCTGCATTGGCAAAGGAAAAGGCTAGATCACCTCTAAGGCTTTTTCTTCTTTAATTTCTGTGCCTGGGAAATTATTACATTATTTAATCCAAAAGGTCAGAAAGATCTTTGTAGTTAATCTCAATACAATGACAACCCCTTCAAAGTTGTTTTGCTGTTTTAAAACGAAACCTTGGAATTCTCTGTTTACCAAAGTTTGTTTTTTACAAGATAGCATGATGAGAACTTGGGAATTTTCAACAACAGTTGGTTTTTACAGACATTTGGAGAAGTATTGTATAAGTTAATCAATTCATATATGTAAGTTAAAGATCTTTACAGTTGGGGAAAGGTGATATAAATTTCTTGGAAGTAAGAATGATGTAAGCTAGAACTCTTCTTTTTATATTGTACCAAAAAAGGTATACTAAGAAACTATTCAGTTAACAACATTTCATGGGCTGTACATGTGTCAACTTGTGGTTTCAACGGAAAAGTGCCTGTGGCAACAGAATAACTTCTAACAACCAAGTGTTTAAGTTTATGTTTATAATTTTAGGGAAGAAAGTGTGATCCTTAGGTTCTACCATTCAATTGAACAGACGTTTAAATAAGGTCATCCATGCTTCTGTTTAAAGGATGCTGGGTTAAGGGTGGCCCTAAAGTCCATAGTGACTGATTTTTGTTCATTTTCACCTATGGATTATGATTTAGGAGTAAAAGGCAAGCCTTATTTGCATGTGTGTGAAAAACAGTTTGATATAGGGCTTTGAAAGCATTTTTGTGATAAGAGTATCTATAATCTATAAAAACTAGCATTATGATAGGATTAATTAAATAATTATTAATTAATAATTAATCTGCATTAATATTATATTTCATAAAGTCATATTGGTCATTTTTCTGACTATGCCCTTTGTTCTGAATTCTCAGATTATGTATGTTTGGGCACAAAAATAAAAATTGTTATGAAAGGCTTTACTTTTTTAGAGTAACATAAATTCTTTTGTCATCCAAATAAATTTTTATTTTCTTTTTTATTCAAAGATAGTTTTTAAGCTTCCTTACTGTTTTCCTGCAAATCCTCCACTCCTAAAAAATTTCAAACTATAGGACAACTGGATCTCACCTCTTATCTGATTTTAACATAAAATTTGTAGAAACTTCATGGTCATCAAGCCCCACTTATCAGCTCTACTAGAAGGAAAGTAATACTATGGATAAAATTATAGCAGAATGTATTTTCATTTTTATTTTTTCAGCAGATTTGTTTTTGATCTCCCCTACTGTGTGCCTTTGTTAGGTAGGGTAACAGGGGGGAAGTGTATAAGAGATAATGGTATGATCTAGGAAGAGGAGAGGTTAAGTTTTATTTGTTTTTTTGCAGGGAGGAAAGGCTAATTTGGCAGCAATATATAAAATCTGTAAGATTTGGAAGAGACTAGAAGCAGAGCCTATTATAATTGTAATTATTGTAATAATTTGTATTATTGTAATAACTATTGTAATAACAACAGAAGAGCTTGGATAAGGGAAAAGACAGAATCAGAGAGATGTTGCATTAAATGTGTTAGAACTCATTTCTGGAATTACCAGAGACTGTCCATTTTATCTATCTATCTATCTATCTATCTATCTATCTATCTATCTATCTATCTATCTATTTACTGAGGGCAATTGGGATTAAGTAACTTGCCCAAAGTCACACAGCTAGGTTTTTTTATTTGTGTGTGCGTTAAGTGTCTGAGGCCAGATCTGAACTCAGGTCCTTCTGACTCCAGGGCTGATGCTCTATTCACTGCGCCACCTAGCCACCCCTGTCCATTTTATTTTATAAAGGAATTTTGTCATTATGTAACAATAAGTCTGCTTTGGGGACTTAGAAATGGTTTTAATTTAGAAAATTTTATTACATTTATTATAATGGGATTTGGTCCATTTTTTCCCCTTTGGGTTCTGTTTTTCATTGTATTCATTGGTAGGTAATTCACTAATTTTTCTATAGCCTGTTTATTTGCCCAGGAAATTTTAAAATTCATTTCAAGTCTTTTAAAATATAACTGGTTGTGATATTGAAACACTCAAGGAAAAATAGAAATGTTACCCCTCCCCCCCCTTTTTTTTAAAGACAAGGGTAAAATAATGCAATGAAATTTATTTTGTTTTTGTTTTGAAACTGGATTTTCCTGTCTTTCCCATACTTTCCCATACTAAAAGTGAAGTATTCACTCAAGGGCCTGATTCTGTTAGTGATCAGCATGGGAACTTTTTCATTTTCTACCTGGGCCAGTTTGTCTGTCCTTACAAAGCCTTGTGGTTTCCTCCTCCTGGGAATCTTAGGATATTGATGCTAGACTTAGTGCTGATATCTAAACAGCTGGGCAACTCAGAACTCTGGAGCTAGAAGAGTTAGTTTACCAGTCCCACCTTCTCCAGTAACAGAGATAATAGATGTGCAGCATCATGCCTAGTATGCAGTAAAATTTCAAATACTTGTAATAGGTTATGTTTCTATATTTTGTTTTTTGTTTTTGTCAGTCATTTCATCATGCCTAGTATGCAGTAAAATTTCAAATACTTGTAATAGGTTATGTTTCTATATTTTGTTTTTTGTTTTTGTCAGTCATTTCAGTCATGACTGACTCTTCATGCCTCCTTTTTGGGGCTTTTTTTTTTTTTGGTCAAAGATATTTGGTGTGGTTGGCCATTTTCTTCTCCAATCATTTTGCAGATGAGAAACTGAGGCCAACAGGATTAAGTGAGTTGCCCAGGGTCACATAGCTAGTAAGTGTCTGAGGCCAGATTTGAACTCAAGTCCTCCTGATTCTAGACCTGGGACTGTCCACTGTTCCACCTAGCTGCCCACTTCTGTATTAGGTGCGAAAAACAAAAACCTTGGCTAGATTTCAGGGAAAATATTTAACAGAAAACTTTTTAGTTTGACATGTAGGCTATACCCCTTTGGGATGGAAGCTAACAGAACTGACAAGCAGGTTCTTCATTCTTTTGTGACATATAGATTTCAATGACTGTTTTAATCAAATACTTGGACTTTGAGAAAGATTTTGGGTGACCTCAATCCCTGGGGGGGGTGAAAAACACCACCAGATAATTAACTATTTGATGCTGATAATAATTATTTCTTTGACAGATTACTTAGCAGAGAATACATATCACAATTTGGTAGTATTAAATAAGTAAGTATTCAAGTATGGAACATTTATCTATAAATGCTTTTTTGATATGGAAGATTTTCTGGCCATTGTAGCATCCTGTTTAAACCTGAAGGATTGCCCCGTCAAGATCCCACAATTGCATTGTGGGGTTGTTTCACTACTGTCATGACATAAATAAATTTAAATATATATATATTTTTAATTTAAACATATTTATTGAATACTTACCATGTGCTCAAACACTTTGTTTCAACATTTCTTTTAATCTTGGCCTTCAACTTCTCATTTCCTTGGAAAAATAGATTTTTGTTGATCTTTTATATCACCTAAATTTCTGTTGTATCTCCTCCCCACATACACTCTAAGGGCCATCTTTTATAGCAAAGAATTTTTTAAAAGTTATTTTATTTATTTTTATTTTTCAACATTTATTTCCATACATTTTCAGTTTTCTCCCCTCCTTCTCCTCCCCCCTTTCCAAGATGTCATGGAATCTGATATAGGTTCTACATATATATTCCTGTTAAATATATTTTCACATTAGTCATGTTGTATATAAAAATTAGAATGAATGGGAGGAACCATGGGGAAAAAAAACCAACCAAAACGAGAAAATGTGTATGGGATTTTCCATCATAAAATTGTTTTAGGACTTTAGAAAAAAATTTTTTTAAAGAGTTTAGTGGTGTGTGTGTGTGTGTGTGTGTGTGTGTGTGTGTGTGTGTGTGTGTGTGTGTGTCTGACATCTGACTCCTACCTCTCAAAATGAGATGCCTTCTTACCTCTTCTTTCAGGCCTAATTCTTCATAATTTCACAGCATTGATCTTCAGTCAGCACAGTGATATTCCACTACATTCACATGCCAGTTTTTTTAAAAAGCCATTCCCTGGTTTTAGGCATCTACCTAATTTCCAGCTTTTTGCTGCCACAAAAGTGCTGAATCTTTCTTTTTGTTAGAGACCTCTGTGGTCTCTGTTATTGGAATTTCTCCATCAAATGCTATAGGTTTTTTATTTATGTAATTCCAAATTGCTTTCCAGAGTAGATGTAGTAGTTTATAGCTCTACCAACAATGAATTAGTGTACCAGTCTTTCCATAAGTCCTCCAGCATCAGCTCGTCATCTCTTTTGTTTTCTTTGACAGCCTGCTTAGTATAAGGTGAAACCTAGGATTGTTTTGATTTGCATTTATCATATTTGCTTTTGTGTCTTAGCACACTGTTTCATATTAATTCTTTTTTTTTTTTTGCCTATTCTTTGGAGGGGGGGAAGGTAGGGCAATTGGGGTTAAGTGACTTGCTTGAGGTCACACGAGTAGTTTTTGTGTTAAGTGTCTGAGGCCAGATTTGAACACAGGTCCTCCTGATTCCAGGGCCGGTGCTTTATTTACTGTGCCACCTAGCCACCCCTATATTAATTCTTAATAGTTTGCTATTTTTTATTTGAGAACTGCTTGTTGATATCCTTTGACTAAAATTATCTTTTGGGTGAATGGAATTTGTATGTCATACCAAATACTTATCAGAGATATTTGACACCAAGATTATTTTCCATTCAACTGCCTTCCTTCTTATTTTATATCCTAGATTAACTTTATTTATACAGAAATTGTATACATTTAATATAATCAAAATTAGATTATCTTTTATATTTGCATCTATCCTTTGTTTAAGACTTCATCTTTTCAACCATAAAATAAATAAGAAAGTAAGGAGATAACAGAATTTTAGAAAAGTTAGATATGATAGACCTCTGGAGAATATATATATATATATATTTTTTTGCATTTTGGAGGGCAGTTGGGGTTAAGTAACTTGCCCAAGGTTACACGGCTAGGTTTTTGTTTGTGCATGCATTAAGTGTCTGAGGCCAGGTCCGAACTCAGGTCCTTCTGACTACAGGGCCGACGCTCTACTCACTGCGCCACCTAGCCGCCCCGACCTCTGGAGAATATTGAATGAGAATAGAAAAGAGTATACCTGTTTCTCAGTTGTGCATGCCATCTTCACAAAAATTTATCATATATCAGAGCATAAAAACCTCTCAAATATAGAAAAACAAATATTAAATGCCCTTTTTAGGGACTATAATGCAATAAAAATTTCATTCAGTAAAGGGACTTTGAAATGATTAAAAGTTAATTGGGCACTCAATAATCCTAAAGAATGAGTGGGTCAAAGAAAAAAATTATAGTAATAGTTTCATTAAAGGTAATGACAATACTACTCACACAATATACCAAAATTTGTGGGATACAGCCAAAGAAGTGCTGAGGGGAAATTTTATAACTCAAAACACTTCCATAAATAAAAGAGAGAAGGAACAGATCAGTAGATTGGACATGCAACTAAAAAAAACAAAACAGAAAAGGAAAAAAATTAAAAACCTGCAATTGAATACTAAAATAGAAATCCTGTAAATCAAAGGTGAGATGAATAAAGTTGAAAGTTTAAAAAAAAACTTGAACTAATAAAACTAGGAACTAATTTTTTTTTTTTTTTTTTGGAGGGCAATTGGGGTTAAGTAACTTGCCCAAGGTCACACGGCTAGGTTTTTATTTGTGTGTAGGTTAAGTGTCTGAGGCCGGATCCGAACTCAGGTCCTTCTGACTCCAGGGCCGACGCTCTACTCACTGCGCCACCTAGCCACCACAATGCGGACGCATTCCCTAATACCAGTCCCAAAGTCCATAGGACACTAACCTCTTACTTTGTCCTAGGCATGTCTATGTTGATAATTCTGGAGTCGCCACAGCTCCTGGTGTTCTGGGGTTCCTCCAGCTGGCTGCTGGCCCTGCCGCCCTGGGGCTAAAACCTCGCCTCACACAGACCTGGGCTCGGCTCGGCTCCTGCGCTCTGCACTGCGCACTGCCAGGTCCCAGACCACTGCGCTGGTCCTTCCTGCAGGGCTGCTGGGCTGCTGGGCTGTCCTCAGCAGAAGGTTAGCTTCTCTGTGTTGTTCTGTGGGTGCTGGGGCTCCAGAAGTTGTTCAGAGTCCCCTTTTATATAGTTTGGGAGGAATCTGGGGGCAGAGTGGCTTGGATGAGCTGTTTCTACTCTGCCATCTTGGCTCCCGGTACTACATAAATTAATTTACTTATTCAGTGCCATACCAGTCAAGCTATTTTGACTAAATTATTTTATAGAGCCAGAAAAAATGGTAGCAAAATTCACCTGGAGGATCAACAGATCAAGAATATCAAAGGTATCAAGAATATCAATAAAAAAAATAATGTGAAGGAAGGGACTGTAGAGTTTCTCAGTTGAATTTGGGTGGTTTCTACTAATTACTCCAACTCATTCCATTACACCACTCTAGCCGAAGTGGTCATTGAGTGATGGGGTTCCTCCTGTATTTCCATATGGCATCATTGGACCAGGCCCTGGATCTCTTGGGGCATGAGTTGGCACCTTCTCACCTCACAAAGATTTTCTGTTGTAGAGATCCATAGCTCTTCCTATACCCATCTAGCCCATCTGTACCTCTTGCTCTTTCAAATAACAAAGTTTACGTTGAAGCCTTTTCCTTTTTTCTTCGATCTCTTTGGGATACAGATTTAGTAGTGGTATTTCTGGGCCAAAGGGTTAGCAGTTTCATAGCCCTCTGGATATGGTTCCAAATTATTCTCTAGGATGGTTGGACTACTTCATAGCTCCACCAATAAACTTTTGTGTACCTTCTGTCCCACATCACCTCCAGAATTTGTCATTTTCCTTTTGTTATTTTAGACAATCTGATGAGGGTGAGGTGGTACCTCAGGGTTATTTCAGTTTACGTTGATTTCTCCAGTTATTAGTGGTTTAGACTATTTTTTTCATATGACTATTGATAGTTTTGATTTCTTCCTGTGAATACTGACTTCATATTTTTTGGCTATTCATCAATTGGAGAATATTATTTTTATGAATTTGGCTCAGTTCCTATATATTTAAAAATTGAGACCTTTATCAGAAAAACATGATATAAAAGCACTTTGCAATTTCCTGCTTTCCTTCTCATTTTGGCTGCATTTTTACTTCCGTGTATTGTGTACCTAATCTATTCCACTCATCAACCACTCATTTCTCATCAAGTACCAAATTGTTTTTTGATGCTTATCACTTTGTAGTATAGTCTGAAATTTGGTACTATACTTGTACAGCTTCACTTGTTTTGAGTATAAGTATGCCTTGTGTTAGAAGACCCTGATTGAGATGAGAAGCAGTGGCCAAACCAAGTAGTTTGAAACATCAAGGAAACCAGGGAGAAGTTTGAAATGGAGCTCACATACCGTGAGCATGAGGCATTATTGATGATTATTGATCAAGAAGAGTTTTAAAGGGTGGAGAAGCTACACAACAAGGAGGTGTAGAAACTAAGCAGTTGAGCTCAGTTAGAGGAGTTAGGCAGAATTGGGAGGAAGAAATGAGATGGTAAAAGGAAAACATGGTGCAGTGGCTGCCAGTTTGCTTTGAAGTTCTCCACTTCTTCAGGAAGGTGGCATATCTGTACTTCAGGGCTGACCTTGCTCATTAAAATTAGACACAGTCCTCTTTGCTTTGCTTTTCTGGCAATGACCTGGGAGGCAGTAGATGACCTTAACTTTTCTAATTTAAGTTCTTTCCCAGGCACCACAGCCTCCTAATTGATCTTCCTTTTTGCAGTCTTTTTTCTTCTTAAACTATCCAACATATTCTTCCCAAGGGACAAGTCTGTGTAATTCCCCTGCCATAAAACCTGTTGTGGTTCACTATTTGCCTCTAGGATAAAATACAAACTCTTCAACTTGGCATTTAAAATGCTCCACAATATGGCTTCAATCTGTCTTTTCAACCTTATTTCACATTATTCTTTACAAACTCAGTGTTCTATCTAAACTAGAACTTGGTCCATTTGATGTGACATTCTGTTTCCTGTCTCTGTGTAGTTATATAGGCCTGCCTTCAGGGTTCCTGGAAAGAACCCTTTCCTCCACTCTCTATCCGAATCTTTTTCTTATTCAAGGCTGGTTGTTGTCTCTCTCCTACCTCAAAAAGTCTAGTATTTACTTACTTTGTATAAGAAGTAGATGACTAGACTGCTAGGTAGAGCAGTGAACAGAGCACAGGCCCTGAAGCTAGGAGGATCTGAGTTTAAATGTCACCTCAGATACTTGAATCACTTAACCTCAATTACCTTGCCTTCCCCCCTCAACCCCCCCCCCAAAAAAAAAAAAACTAGATGACCTCTGAGCTTTCTTCTGGTTCTAAAACTATAATCTTAGTATTGAAACACTCCTCCTCCCCAAGTGTAAGCACATTGAGGGTCCCTTTTTTTTTTTTAACTTTGATTTTTGTGTGCTGGAGCAATGCCTTGCATATATTAGGTGCTCTGCAAGTTTTTATTGAATTGAAATTTAAAAATCTGTTGTCATTTCTTTTGGTTAGGGCCAAGACATAATATCACCATTTGTCTTCTTGAAACACAAAACTGTCAACCAAGTAAAATATTTAATTTGTTTCCCTTGAGTATTTAAAATTTTTTTTCATGATGCCTTTTTTCCCATTATAATTATTTACAGATGTTCTCTTCTTCCCTCAGCCTGTGGACCTCTTCCTTATAACATAAACAGTTAAGTAGAACTAATAAATCCAGTTAATAAACTGGAACTAATAAATTCAGTTATTCTTTCAAGATCATTAGAAGTTCTGAGAGGAAACAGGCAGAAGCAACAAATGAAATGGTGAGGAACAGTGAAGACTCAGTAGAGCTCTAATTTTTAAGAATTGCCTTGACTTTTTGAGTACATAACTGTGAGTTACTGGGAAATTTGTTATAGTGATGTTAGTATATGCTTTCATTATATGTACCAGATGTTTCTCAAAGTTGTCTTTAATTTTTTTGAAAGTCAAACCTATTTTAGATTTTTTTAGGGGAGCTTGCTATTTAAAGGAATAATAATAACAGCCAGCTTTTATATAGCATTTTTAAAGTTTGTAAAGGACTTTACATATGCATGTGTGTATACACACATATGTATATATGCATACACATGTAGATATACATACACGTATATACATAAATGCATGTATACACACACTGAATTCTTTTTCACTTATTTAAATGGCTATTTAATATTTATTTGTAGTGTTCTTTTTTAAAATTTTGAGTTCCAAATTCTCTTGCCTTCCTCCCATAGCCACAGAGAGGGTAACTAATATGTTATTAATTATATGTGTGAAATCATGCAAAACATATTTCCACATGAGCTATATTTTTTTTAAAAAGCAAGAAAAATAAGGATCCTTGTATTGATCAGTATAGTCAAGTTTTTCACAGTTGATCATTACAACATTGCTGCTATTGTGCACAATGATTTCTTCTCACTTCACTTTGCATCAGTTCAAATAGGTCTTGCCATGTTCTTCTGAAACGGTTTCTCTGGTCATTTCTTATAGTACAGTAGTACTGCCTCACAATCATATGCCACAACTTGTTCAGTCATTCCCCAGTTGATGAGCATCCTATCTATTTTTAATTTTTTGCCACCACAAAAACTTGCTATAAATATTTTTGTCCTTATAGATATATTTCCTTTTTTTGGCTCTCTTTTGGATCCAGGACTAGTAGTAATATTTCTGGATCAAAGAGTACATACAGTTTTACCTTTTGGAATAGTACCAGAATGATTGGATCAGTCCACAACTCCAGTAGTGCATTAGTGTCCCAGTTTTTCCACATCACCAACAATAGTTGTCCTTTGCCTTTGTCATATTAGTCAATGTGATAGGTGTGAGGTGATACCTCAAGAATTGTTTTAATTTCTAATCAGTAATGATTTAGAGTATTTTTTCATATGACTATAGATAGCTTTGATATCTTCTGAAAATTACCTGTTTATTTCCTTCAACCATTTATCTATTGGGGAATGGCTGTTTTATAAATTCAGCTGAGCTCTGTACTCAGTATATATTTGAGAAATGGGCCCTTTATCAGAGAAACTTATTATTAATAATATTATCACCTTCCCCTCCTATTTTCCTACTGGATAGATTTCTATACATAGCTAAGTGTGTTTATATATTCTTCCCTCTTTAAATCAGTTCTGATAAAAATGAGGTTTAAGCATTGCCTGTCACTCCCCCCGCATTTTCCTCTCAACTTTAAAAGCTATTCCTTTTGTGCCTTTTTTGTGTGAGAAAAATTTCCCCATTCTACCTCTCCCTCCCCCCTTTTCTTAGTGCATCCCTCTTTCTCATCCCTTAATTTTTTCCCAACATAATTGACTCACACCCATGCCCTCTCTTTGAAAACTCCTTATAACTGCTCTAATAATGATAAAGTTCTTAGAAATTACACGTATCATCTTATCATACAGGAGTATGAGCAATTTAACTTTATTGAGGCCCTTCTGATTACTTTTTCATGTTTTTCTTTTTATGCTTCTCTTGGGTCTTGTGTTTGAATGTCAGATGTTCTATTCAACTCTGGTCTTTTTATCAAGAATGCTTGAAAGTCTCTATTTCATTAAATATCTGTTTTTTTTTTTCCTCCTGAAGGATTACATTCAGTTTTGTTGGGTAGGTTATTCTTGCTAGTGATCCTAGTTCCTTTGCCTTTTGAAACATCATATTCCAAACTCTTCTCTCCTTTAACATGGAAGTCACTAAATTTTATGTGATTTTGACTATGGCTCCACAATATTTGAATTGTTTCTTTCTGGCTGCTTGAAGTATCATCTCTTTGACCTGAGAGCTCTGGAATTTGATTATAATATTCTTGGGAGGTTTTTTTTTGGGGGGGAGGGGCATTTCTTTTAGGAAGTGATTGGTGGATTCTTTCAATTTCTGTTTTACCCCCTGGATCTAAGATATTGGAGCAATTTTCTTTGATAATTTCCTGAAATATGATGTCTAGGTATTTCTTTCATCATGACTTTCAAGTAATCCAGTAATTCTTAAATTATCTCTCCTTGATCTATTTTCTATTTAGTTGTTTTGCTAATGAGATATTTCACATTTTTTCTACTTTTTCATTCTTTTGACTATGTTTGTGTCTTGTTATCTCATTAGGTTTCACTTACCCAATTCAAAATTTTAAGGAATTAGTTTATTCAACAAGCTTTTGTACCTCCATTTCTACTTGGCCAATTCTGCTTTTTAAGGACTTCTTTTCAGTGAATTTTTGTGCTTCTTTTACCATTAGACCAGTTCTTTTTTTTTTTTTTAAGGTCTTAATTTTCTTTTCATAATTTTTTTGCATCACTTTCATTTCTTTCCCTGGTTTTTCCTCTACCATTCTTATGGCTTTCTTTAATATTTATAGGAATTCTTATTGGGGTTAAAAGTTTTCTTTGAGGCTTTGCAGCTATTTTCACATCACTATCTTCTTCTGAGTTTGTGTCTTGGTCTTCTTTGCCACTGTAGTAGCCTTTTATGGTCAAATTCTTTTTTTTTGGTTATTGTTTGCTCATTTTTTCTGGCCTATTTTTTGTCTTTGAACTTCATGTTAAAGTTGGATTTTGCCTACTTTGGGCTGGGGAGGCACTGTCCCAAGCTTCAGACATTTTTGTACTGCTGTTTTCAGAACTAGTTCCAGAGATCTGCAAGTTTTTTGTACTTCCAAAGTGATGTTATCCTGACTGATGTATGGTCACTGTTTTCCTGGCCTGCTTTTTTTTTTTTTTTTGGCTTTTTGGAGGGCAATTGGGGTTAAGTAACTTGCCCAAGGTCACATGGCTAGGTTTTTGTTTTGTGTGTGTGTTAAGTGTCTTGAGGTCGGATCCGAACTCAGGTCTTTCTGAATTCAGGGCCAACACTCTACTCACTGTGCCACCTAGCCGCCCTCTGGTCTGCTTTTTGGTCTTTACCCAGAACAGGCCCCTGGTCCCCTTCAGCCACAAGTAGTAGCTCTCTCTTTGCCTTGGAACAGTACCCAGGGCCCCTTGTGACCAACCCCCAGCCTCATCTCTATCCTAGAACTGAGATCTAGAACTGAGTGTGGGAGTTGGGTCAAACAGGGCCAGTTATACCCAGTGTCAGGAAAGGGTCCTTTGTAATCTCTTTCTGACTCCCTTACCATCTATGGGCTGAGAGCTTCCAAAGCTGCTGCTGTTGCTGCTTTTGTTGGCTCTGGACAAGCTTCCATCTTCATGTCCCAAACTTTTCCTACCTTTCTCCTAAGTTTTCTTTGACCAGAAACACCCTGGTCTTTGTTGGCACAACCACTTCAAAATTTGATTTTAGTAATTCTTTTAAAGTTGTTTGGAGGGGAATGTTGAGAGAGCTTAGCTGGATTACCTCTAATTATCCATCTTGGCTTCAACTGAGTTAATTTTTATCTCTGAATTCTTTTTAAAAGCAAATAATCACCTCCCAATTTGCCTGTTTTGTAGAATTCGAATTGTTATGCTAGATTTGTATAAAATAAGCTATATGTTTATTATAATTGAAAATTATAATAAGAAATATCCCTGATCTTAAGTATAAAACTCTAGAATTCTTGTTTTATTGCCTATTTGATTAGCAGATATTGATATTACAACATGTAGTTTTGTTTTTTCTGCTTTCAGCGAGAAATTCAGTTGCTTTATAGGTGATAGATTGATTCCTAGGAAAAATTTCTAAAATGAAATATTTTCTTGGGTATAAAAATTAGCAAGCAAAAGTTATGATTCACAAATTTAGAATAAGTCCCAATTTGCCTTAATCCAGCTGTTGTTGGAATGCACTATCTCCCAAACTGGGCTTTGTATTGTTTCCGAAGTACTTAGTAGTGATTTAATGTCTTAAATGTGTGCATTGGTGGTTCAGTGTTAGAATTCTAACCTACCATGTAGGAAACCTGGACTCAATTCCTGGTCAATGGATAGAATACTAGGTCTAGAGTCAGAAAGACCAGAGTTCAGATCCATTCTAGATGTGTGACCTTGGGCAAGTCACTTCACCTCTATTTGCCTTAATCCCCTGGAGAAGAAAATGACAAACCACTCTAGTACCTTTGCCAAGAAAACTCCATGGACAGTATGGCCTTTGGGGTTATGAACAGTTGGACACAACTGAAAACCTAAAAAAATAATTTAATTATTATCTGAAACTTAATTTTCTTTTTTTTACATTAATTTGTTTATTTTTAGTTTACAAGATTCAGTTTCATAGTTCCTTGAGTTTCATATTTCCCTTCCCTCCTTCCCCCCATGAGGACATATAATCTAATGTAAGATTTGCAAATACTTAACACATTAGACATTAGTCAGGTTACAAAGGCGTATTGTACTAGATGGAATGAAAAATGGTAAAGAGGAAATAAAACGAAACAATGAAAAGAAAAAGATCAAGTAGTTTGCTTCAATCAGGAGTCAAACTCAGTTCTTTCTAGTTCTTTCTCTGGATGTAGGCATTTCTCTCCATCATGAGTCTTTTGGGATTGACTTATATCACTGCATTGCTGAGAAGAGTCCAGTCTGTCATAGTTGGTCATCACACACATGATGTATCTGTGATTGTATACAAATTGTATACAGAATTTGGTAGGACTCCTTCTTCACTAATTTTCCCAAATAGTTTGTAGAGTATTGGAATCAATTGTTCTTTAAATGTTTGGTAGAATTCACTAGTAAACCCATCTGGCCTTGGGGATTTTTTCCTAGGGAGTTCACTGATGGCTTGTTTGACGAAACTTTATTTTGTGTTTAACCTATCTTGAAGTGCTGGATATGATCATACTTCTTTACAATGGGTAAGAATGCAGAAGAATAGGGGCGGCTAGGTGGTGCAGTGAATAGAGTGCCGCCGGCCCTGGAGTCAGAAGGACCTGAGTTCGGAGCTGGCCTCCAACACTTAATCCACACAAACGAAAACTTAGCCGTGTAACCTTGGGCAAGTTACTTAACCCCAATTGCCCTAAAGGGGCGGCTAGGTGGCGCAGTGAGTAAGAGCGCCGGCCTCGGAGTTGGGATGACCCGAGATCAAACCCGGCCTCAGAAAATGAGCACCCACACACAAATAATGACTAGCTGTGTAACCTTGAGCAACTTACTTAACCCCAATTGCTTTAAAAAAAAAAAGAATGCAGAAGAATAAAATTCAGAGTTAGCATTTTGTTATCTTCTGTAGTGGTTTAGCTTAGTAATGAATTAAATTTAGCATCCAGAGAAATATGAGGCCTAGCCTGAATGAGACCACTTTTGATTCTAGAGCAGAGATCCAGCAAAACTCCCTAATGTTCCCAAACCGGATTAAAATGTAATTTGGAAATGTTTAACAAAATAATTTGTGAGTTTCTAAGTCAATATGCAGCTCTCACTTAACTATTGCTGTTTGATACTACTGTTGTAGAGGATGATTCAAGAGAGATTAGTTGATATAGGAAGAAGATATAAAGTCTAAACTTTTTGTGTCTATCATGTTTTTGACTTGTAAAGACTATTGGATTTCAAGTCACAGGGTACTGCTGGTTCTGTTATTTACTAGCTGTGTGACTGTGGATAAATTATTTTATGTTTCTGGTCCTTAGTTCCCATATCTATCAAAGGAGGGGCTTGGGCTAGATGATCTCTAAGAACAACTTATAGTTCTAAATTTTTGATCCTATAAAATTCAGAGACCTCCAAGGCATTTCTTATGATGTGGGAATTTTTGTTTGTTTCAGTTAAGAATTTATTTACAAATTATCTGTCTAGACTTAAAACTAAAAATGTTCCATGTTCTCTCCAGCAGCATTGTGGTATAATACCTCCTTTAAAATGTCAGCATGTTCTTTCTGAGATATTGTAGACACTTTATACTCTGGGTCACTTCTTGTTGAGAGAAAAAAAAAGGAAATTCTAAGAGTTGACCCTCTTTTCAACTCTGCCCAGATCCTAGGTGTTCTAACACATATACTAGGCAGCATCACACATAAGCATCATGCCCCCTATGGTTTTATATACCACAGGATGGTTTTCAACTTTATTATATTGAGATTTGGTGATTAATTTTTATATTGAGAAGCTTTTATGGAATAATATCCCAAGGAAAGTGTGATTAAAAGCACCATTCAGTTTTGGATTGTGTGGGTTGAATGCATGTCAGAATGCTATTGTGATAGTGCAGTGTTACAAAAGAGTGCAGCAAAAATCTAGCCCCAAAAAACAGTGGGTGGGCAGTAGAGTATAGAACAAAACACCCCAGGAGACTATATCTGTTTATTACCAACATTAATAAACACTTACTGACTGTGCTTCTTGACTGGGAATGCTAAAGGGAATAGACATGAACTTGAATGTAAAGTGCTGAGGTGCTACTTTTGCTATCCTCGTGGAATATTTTGTTTTTATTTTTCGTTTGTTAAATGTTTTTCCATATGGGTACTGACTTGAATGTAGGTCCTTATTAGAATTCATCCCTTTTGTTTCTCACTTTCTTAAAATTAAGATATTTTTTTTTTGCTTTTTAGAGGGCAATTGGGGTTAAGTAACTTGCCCAAGGTCACACAGCTAGTTTTTGTGTCAAGTGTCTGAGGCTGGATTTGAACTCAGGTCCTCCTGACTCCATGGCTAGTGTTTTATTCACTTGTGTCACTTAGCCACCCCAGATGACATGTATTAAAATAGGTTGGAAGTAATTATTTCTATCTAACTTAATTCAACTAGACTTTTTTTTGCCTTTTTTTTGGGGGGGGGGAGAAAGGCGGGACAATTGGGATTAAATGACTTGCCCAAAGTCACACGAGTTGTAAGTGTTAAGTGCCAGAGGCCAGATTTGAACTCAGGTCCTTCTGACTCCAGGGCCAGCGCTCTATTTACTGTACCACCTAGCCACCCCTCAATTAGACTTTTGATTCTGTATTGTGAAATTCTCAGTGATCATACAGAGTGTGCTTTTGACACAGATACTTTGTTTTTTTAAGTACTAGGATATGATGAATGAAGAGCTATCTTGAATACTTTTTTTTTTTTTTGCTTTTTTGGAGGGCAATTGGGGTTAAGTAACTTGCCCAAGGTCACATGGCTAGGTTTTTGTTTTGTGTGTGTGTTAAGTGTCTGAGGCCGGATCCGAATTCAGGTCCTTCTGACTCCAGGGCCGATGCTCTACTCACTGCGCCACCTAGCCGCCCCCTTGAATACCTTCTTAAAACATATCTGTGGTTCCATTTCAGTCTAGAAGAGAACATACCAAGTGGTATCTCAGAAGATATGATCTGCAGACCTGTTCTGCTTACTGCCTTCTTTTGGTGATCTCTTTCATGAATTATGCCCTTGATGTGGGAAATGCCCATGCCACCGAAACCATCTGGAATATGTTTGTTACTTGTAGGTAATGCTAAATTAAATTTTCTTTAAAATAGAAGCAAAAGTCAGGTGACATTGATAAATGGAATCTTGAAGTAAAATTTAATCTGGACTTGAAAGGAACTATAATAGTTGCATTGTGGGAGGGAGAATATTATAGGCCCTGGAACCAGTGAAAAAACAGTAAAGCAACTAACTGGTTTGAGTGGAGCTTTCTCATTGTGAAATATGGGAGGGGTTAATGTGGGATCAGTCGACGGGAAGATTTTAGATGCCAAGCTAGTGAGTTTGAACTAGGTATAATGTACAAAAGGGAACCGTTTACCTCCTTATGTAGAAAAATGATAGAACAAAAATATTCTAGGAAGATGAGTATGACATTAATATGCAGTAATAGTACTAGATGGCCTGTGAGGGCCCTTTTAATTCTTAGTCTGTAATGCTCATAAATTGGATTTAAATAAGCAGTTGTAAATTTAGTAGGAGCAAGTACAGGTAGTGAGTAGACATTTTAAAATTTTCTTACTGTAAAGCTCTCAATTTTTTCCTTTAATTGGCAGCTTTCCTTGGAGCATTCAGTCCCTCATAGGTATATCTACTTATTTATAAATTAAATCATCTACTGCTGTGCTGTTAATTATGTAATTATGAAACTTACATAAAAACTTAAAAAAGTAAAAGCTAAAGAAGAAATATTTGGTCATAGAGTTAAAACACTGGAATTTATTGAGTAGGGCAGTAATACCACACTTGAAACTTAGGAATTTATTTTGGCAATTTTGTCAAGGATGGATTGCAGTGAGAAAGTGACTTGAGGCAGAGAGATCAATTAGAAAAAAATTTTTTTTCAGTAGTCTAGGTGAGAGTTGATGAGGGTCTGAAATTGGGGGGTAGCTGTTTGAATAGAGAGAAAAAGGAGCAAATGTGACCAATAGGGAGTTAAAAGTCATGAGATTTGGCAATTGAATGGACTTAATCGAATGTAAGATGAAGGAAACTGAGGAATCAAAGATAGTAAAGTTGTGGTCAACTGGTTGACTAGAAAAATGGTGCATTTTGCAGAGAATGGTTTAAGAGATGGTTGGGATGGGAGGAAAGATAATATATTGATATCTGTAAATCCACATCATAATCTGTTTATGCTTTTTCATTATGTGTCTCTTTGTCTCACTGAGAAAGAAATGGAAGAGATATAGGCCTTTTACTTGGCCTCAGCTGGACCCTCACTGCTGCTAGGCAATTTTCAGTACCCTACTTATTCTCCTTAGTAGTTCTTCCAAACCTTTTCATCCCTCCTCAAACCTGCCTAGCTCCCCCCTCCCCATCCACTGAACTGAGAACTTTGCCTCATATTTTACAGAAGAAATTGAGTACATTTGCCATAAGCTCCCTATTCTCATCAAATATCACTCAGATGCCTTCTGCTACTATCTTCTTCACCCTTGTCTCATGTGATGAAATAACTTTACTCTTTACAAAGGCTACTCTTTCAAGTGATCCCATTCTATATCATCTCCTCCAGCAGATTAGTCCCTGTGTCATCCTCCCTCTCACTTATTTCCAATCTCACCCTCTCTACTCGCTCATTTCCGATTGCCTAGGAACATGCCATGTCTCCACCATCCTCAAAAAAACCTCACTTGATCCTTTAATTCCTGTTAATTGTCACCCTATATCTTTTCTCTCCTTTGTAGCTAAACTCCTTGAAAAGAATATCTACAATAGATACCTCAGCTTTTTGTCTTCTCACTTGTATCTTAATTCATTATAATGTGACTTCAGACCATATCATTCCACTGAAACTGCTTTTTCCCAGAGTTGCTAATGATTTCTTTGTTGCCAAATCTTTTTTTTTTGAATTTTTAAACAAATACTTTATTAACTTCTGTTTTACATCATTCATTTCCGCCAGATTTTGAGTTACAATCATTTTCCCCCCATTATTCCCCTACCCAACCTCCCAGAATAGCAGTCCCACAAGATATCGCTTCCTCCAATCTGCTCTCTCCCATACCTTCTCCCATACCCCCATCGACTTTTCCATTAGATGAAGATGAATCTTTGTGTCCCAATGCCTGCACATCTTATCTCCCAATTATAGGCAAAAGAGTATTAATAATAGTATTTATATATATATTTGAAACATTTAATGTTACGACCTTGAATTTCAGATCGATTTCCTTCCTCCCTTGTCACCCATTCCTTCTTGGGATATAAGTAATTCAGTATATGTTGTACATGTCTAGCTATGCAAAACATTATCATAGTAGATATATTGTACAAGGCTGCTTATAATTCCCTCCCACTCATCCCACTCCCCACCTGGTCCATTCCCTACATGATCCTGTCCCTCTTCTATAGTGGGTACTTCCAACCTCCCCTCACCCTAAGGATGCCCTCCCATCCATCATCCCTCCCCTCATCCCCCTTCCCCCTATCCTGCTGCAGGTTGAGATATCCCATTTAGTATGTATGTCATTTTCTCCCTGAACCAAATTCAATGTGAATGTGGTTTTGCCTTTTTAGCCTTCCTTATTCTCCCCCTCCTTTGCACCCACTTCCCCTACATGAGATAGTTTACCCTACCATGTCTCTGCCCATCTCCTCTTGCCACTTTCCTCTCTCACCTCATAATTTCATCCCTTGAGTATTCTCCCTTCCCAACAAATTCAACCTATGCCCTCTATCCATATATAACTGTAACCATATACACACACATTCACATATGTATTCATATGACCACACCCCCTTTTTCCATTATTTTCATAGTGAGAAAGATATCATCAGTCACAGATATTACTTTTCCATATAGGAATGTAAATAGTTCAACTTTGATAAGTTCCTTTTGATTTCTTTTCCCTGATTACCTTCTCAGGCATCTCTTGCTTCTTGTGTCTGATGTCAAATTTTCTATTCAACTCTGGTTTTTTCCTCAAGAATGCTTGAAAGTCTTCTATTCCACTGAATGACCATATTTTCCCCTGAAACAAAATACTCAGTTTTGCTGGGCAGGTGACCCTTGGGTTCATTCCCAGCTCTTTTGCCCTCTGGAATATTATATTCCATGCCCTTCGATCCCTCAGTGTAGAAGCTGCCAGGTCCTGGGCTATTCTGATTGTGTTTCCACAATATTGAAATTGTTTCTTCCTGGCCGCTTGTAGTATTTTCTCCTTGGTCTGGGGATTCTGGAACCTGGCTATAATATTTCTGGGAGTTTTCTTTTTGGGATCTTTTTCAGGAGGTGATCTGTGGATTCTTTCAACCTCTATTTTGCCCTCTGATTCTAAAACATCAGGACAATTTTCCTTGAGAATTTCTTAAAGGATGAGTTTTAGGTTATTTTTTTGATCATGGCTTTCATGTAGTCCAATAATTTTTAAATTATTTCTCCTGGATCTATTTTCCAGGTCAGTGGTTTTTCCAATGAGATATTTCACATTGCCTTCTATTTTTTCGTTTGTTTGTATCTGTTTAATAGTATCTTTTTAAATTTTTTTTTTATTTTTTGCTTTTTGGAGGGTAATTGGGCTTAAGTAACTTGCCCAAGGTCAGAAGGCTAGGTTTTTGTTCGTGTGTGCATTAAGTGTCTGAGGCTGGAACCGAACTCAGGTCCTTCTGACTCAAGGGCCAACGCTCTACTCACTGTGCCACCTAGCCGCCCCGTTTAATAGTATCTTGATTTCTCATAAAGTCACTAGCTTCCATTTGCTCCAATCTAAGTTTGAAGTAATTATTCTCTTCAGTGAGCTTTTGAGATTCTTTTTCCATCAGGCAAATTCGGCTTTTTGAGGCGTTCTTCTCCTCATTGGCTTTTTGATCCTCTTTTGCCTTTGCCATTTGAGTTAGTCTATTTTTTAAGGTGTTATTTTCTTCAGTTAGGTTGTTGACTCTCTTTACATGATTTTCTTGTATCATTCTCATTTCTCTTCCCACTTTTTCCTCTACTTCTCTTATTTGGTTTTCAAAATCCTTCTTAAGCTCCTCTATAGCCTGTAATCAGTTCATATTTTTCTTGGAAGCTTTGGGTGCATGAGTTCTAACTTTGTTGTCTTCCTGCCTTCCCATTCTTTGATCCTTTTTTTCCCCCAAAATAGAAGTGTTAAGTTAGATTGCTGAGCTTTCTTTGCTTCCTTTGCTTGCGCATGTTGTCACTCAATTACTTGACTTTTGAGCTTTTTGCCACAGTAGAACTGGGCTTCCAGAGAGGAGAACTTTGTCCCAAATCACTGGGGTTTTCTCAACTGCTGGAGCTATTGGTTCGCTGCCCTCTCTGAAGCCTCTACCTACTCTGTCTCACTGGTCACACACCCCAGGACCTCCATCCTACACAGCAATCTAGATCTAAGCAGGTTAAAGCAAGAGCAATTATCCCTCAGAATTGTTGCTTGGTGGCAGAGGCCGGACAGCACTCCTGGACTCCCAAAGTCTACACTGAGCTCTCACTTTATCTTTGGCATTTAAGGGTTGATAATTCTGGAAACCTCCAGCTAGGGCTGGTCAGGGCTTCCCTGAGGCTAAAACCTTTGGCTCACTTAGGTCTGGGCTCTGCTCCTAGTGGGCTGTGATGAATCCTTCCTGTCCTCCTGCTGGGCAGTCTTCAGCAGGATGTTTGTTTCTCTCTGTCACTTTGTGGGTTCTGTAACCCTAAAGTTTGTTTAGAGTCATTTTTTAAATAGGTTTTTGAGGTGGCTATGGGGGGAGCGCAGGAAGTTTTCTTGATTCCATGCTGCCATCTTAAAGGTAAATTATTCTTAAAAGCATCATCGACAGTGAAAAAGAACATTACTAAACAAGTGTGCATTAAACGACATAGCATCTAGTCTTGAAAAGCAGAACCATTTTCAAAAAGAGAGCAATAGTAACAGAATGAAAGTAGTAGACTTTAATATGTTTCTCTCTCTTGATAAATCCAGAAAAAATTAGGAAAATTTTAAAAGCTTGTACAGATTAATGGGAGAATTAGATTTTATTGCCCTATGATAATTTCCAAATAGGAATATGAAGCATTTCTCATATTTATCAGCATCCTGTGGTAGCTTTAGAAAAACTGGTCTTTTTTTGCTTTTTTTAGAGGGCTATTGGGGTTAAGTAACTTGCCCAAGGTCACACGGCTAGGTTTTTGTTTGTGTGTGCATTAAGTGTCTGAGGCCGGATCCGAACTCAGGTCCTTCTGACACCAGGGCCAACGCTCTACTCTCTGCGCTACCTACCTGCCCCGAAACTTGTCATTTTCTAGGTTATAGAGGAATTATAAATGTATGCATTGTACTATAAGAAATGATGAAAGTGATGTTTTCAGGGAAGTCCCAGAAGACTTGCATGAACTTATGCAAATTAAAGTTAGCAGAACCAGAACAATTTATACAACAAAAATAATACTACAAAGACCAACGATTTTGAAAAACTTAAGAAAACATCTATTTCCTTAAAAAATATTTTTTTCTCTTTTTGGAGGGGGCAAGGCAGGGCAATTAGGTTTAAGTGACTTGCCCAAGGTCACACAGCTAGTAAGTAGTAAGTGTCAGAGACCAAATTTGAACTAGAGTCCTCCTAACTCCAGGGCCAGTACTCTATTCTCCGAACCACATAGCTGCTCCTAATTAATTTTTTTAAAAAAATAAACTTTCATAAACACCTCATCTTGTGCATATTTAGGTGACATCTACTCCCCTTTTCCAAGAAATGTGTTTTTTATTCTATCCCTTTTTTTACTCCTTATTCCTGTTTTTTTTTTCCTGTTGTGCTTTATTAACTATTCCCAGGAATTCTAATTCTCTCTTGAGAGTAAAGTGGGAATTGGTATGTCACCCAAATCAAGGGCACTTTGCTGTTTTGCTAGTCCCTTTGATTTCAGGACCATTGTCCTCCTGCCTCCTCCTTTACGCCTCACCCCCCATTGATCTGGGAGATAGTACCATTCTGGTTAATGGAATATCCCATTTAAGTGAGTTACCATGGAGACTAATCTGTTTTTTTGTTTTTTTTTTGCTTTTTGGAGGGCAATTGGGGTTAAGTAACTTGCCCAAGGTCACACGGCTAGGTTTTTGTTTGTGTGTGTTAAGTGTCTGAGGCCTGATCTGAACTGGGGTCCTTCTGACTCCAGGGCAAGCGCTCTACTCACTTCGCCACCTAACCGCCCCCTAATCTGTCATTTTCAAGGATTCAAAATACTTGTTTGTCCTTTTGACCCCTTTTCCTCTCTCTCTTTCTTCGTCAGATATTCATTTTAAAATATGGCCTCTGATCTGTAGAATCAAAGCTGTGATAGACAATCTTGTCATTCATTCATCTATTGATTATGAAGCTGTGTATTAAAGATAAGGCAAATACTATTGATGAACTTTATCAGTTATATCATTAATTTTATTTGATTTTAATTAGTTCTGTAACTTTCCCATTCTAATATCCTGGAATTTATTTTTACACCTTCTTTTACTTCACTCTCCAGTAACAGTTTTTGATGACCAAGAATATTATTGGAAGACATCTCCCTCATTCTTACATCTAACATTATTATATTATGAAAAATCCTTTTTGGATTTGGATAAAGGAGATTTAACTGCATTTCCATTTGCCTGTTTGCATGCCAAAATAACTGTGTTCGTTTTTCTTTTTTTGATCTAGTTTCAACAAATAATACAGTAAAATATTTGGATTATACAGGTTCTTTGTTTTCTGTCTATGACATAGTCACTACTTTTGGTCTCAGTAGATGCCTCTAAGGACATCATGAATCAGTTACTATTCTAATATTATTTGATTCTTTATTTGTAAGTAAGGAATGGTGAGCACTTTTCATAGTAGTGCCAAATTCACTCTTAAATTTGAACTAGACGGGTTGAACTTCTTTTCCCAGCCTGAAGTTGTCTTTTTACTGCTGTTGTCCTTTCTAGTCTGGTATCATTGTCTGGATGTCTAGACTCATCACTACCCCAGAGCAGTTTGGCTTAATTCATTAACAAACTACAGATTTACAAGTTATATCTTAGTATTTAGAGAAGAAAGGGAGTGATACTCCGTGTATGATGCCACTCTTTTCCTTTCAGTTCTGTTTTCTACACTGGGAAAGGTGCAGGATTTGTTGCTAAATTTAAATCCTGACTCTGATGCTTCTTACCTGTGTGCCACCAGGCAAGTCATCTAGCCTCTCTGTGCCTTAGTTTTCTTATCTGTAAAATGAGGCGAGTCAAGCCAGATTGCCAGATGAGGTGCTAAAAGGAAACTTTTTTTTTTTTTGCTTTTTGGAGGGCAGAAGACAGGGCAGTTGGGGTTAAGTGACTTGCCCAAGGTCACATGGCTAGTAAGTGTTAAGTGTCTGAAGTTGCATTTGAACTCAGGTCCTCCTGACTCCAAGGCTGTTGCTCTACTCATCGTGCCACCTAGCTGTCCCTCACTGTGCCACCCACCCACCCCAAGAAACTGATTCTTGATTGATTCTTAATCCATTTTCTGTTATTTTGAAACTTTTATAACAAACTTTGTGGAAAAAGTTGATATGCTCAGTGGAATTCTTTGTAATAATGTTTTTCTAAATGTTAGATTGAGGGTCATATGTTCTGTCCAGGAGATAACTGAAGGAAGAGGAATTATACCAAGCTGGAGCTACAAACTTATATTTATTTATTATAACATGGTAGAGAAAATCCAGAGGGTAGTCTGGAAAAGAATGAAGCTGTGACTAGAGTGATTACTCTCCTTAAGTGGAGGTTTGAGAGGAGCCATTCAGTCAGAGGTAGAGACTGCAGAAGTAGAGTATATTTTCTTTCTTTATTTCTTTCTTTTTTTTTTTTTTGGAGGGCAATTGCACTTAAGTGACTTGCCCAAAGTCACACCCCTGGTAAGTGTGTTAAGTGTCTGAGGCTGGATTTGAACTCAGGTCCTCCTGACTTCAGGGCCGGTGCTGTATTCACTGCGTCAAGTAGCTTTCAGCGTGTGAATGCCTGGTATGTAGTCAGCATTGGGTGGAAGAGTTTTCTGGGGTATGATGGAGAAAGTCTAAAGTGTAAATTGGAGATAGAAATGATTTTTGCATCATTAACTGGCTATCTTGTTTTAATAGTGAATGTGAGAACTCCATGGCATCTCAATGAAAATTTATAAGGTGTTTTGAGTAGTTTAGAGATGCTTATTTTTAAAAGTTATACATGAAAATCACTCAGAGTGTTTCTCATTGTTGTGGTTTCTCTTAGTATATTCTCACATTTGTTCTTAGCTTCCTTTTTTGCTGAAGCAAAACATTAATTTTGGAGGTGATTTTTAACAATCTTTTAAAAACATTTTATATGGTACACATTGAAAAGAGTCTGGGTCTTCTACTTTCATGATCTCTGTGCATGCTTGGGAAATTTTCTCAAAGCATTTGCCTTAGGTTTTAAATTTAATTTCATTAGAGTTTGCTTAGATAACCAGCTTACTTTTTTTTTTTAAACAAAAGCTTTATTAACTTCTGTTTTACCTCATTCATTTCCTCCAGATTTTGAGTTACAATCATTTTCCCCCCGTTATTCCCCTACCCAACCTCCCAGAATAGCAGTCCCACAAGATATCACTTCCTCCAATCTGCTCTCTCCCATACCTTCTCCCATACCCCCATCGACTTTTCCATTAGAGGAAGGTGAATCTTTGTGTCCCAATGCCTGCACATCTTATCTCCCTATTACAAGCAAAAGAGTATTAATAATAGTATTTATATATATTTGAAACATTTAATGTTAAGACCTCGAATTTCAGATCCATTTCCTTCCTCCCTTGTCACCCATTCCCTCTTGGGAGATAAGTAATTTAGTATATGTTGTACATGTCTAGCTATGCAAAACATTATCATAGTAGATATATTGTACAAGGCTGCTTATAATTCCCTCCCACTCATCCCACCCCCCACCTGGTCCATTCCCTACATGATCCTGCCCCTCTTCTATAGTGGGTACTTCCAACCTCCCCTCCCCCCAAGGATGCCCTCCCATCCATCATCCCTCCTCTCATCCCCCTTCCTCCTATCCTGCTGCAGGTTGAGATATCCCATTTAGTATGTATGTCATTCTCTCCCTGAACCAAATTCAATGAGAATGTGGATTTGCCTTTTTTTCCCTTCCTATTCTCCCCCTCCCTTGCAACCACTTCCCCTTGCTTCTTCTACATGAGATAGTTTACCCTACCCTGTCTGTCCCCATCTCCTCTTGCCACTTTCCTCTCTCACCTCATAATTTCATACCTTGAGTATTCTCCCTTCCTAACAAATTCAGCCTATGCCCTCTATCCATATACACACACATTCACATATGTATTCATATGACCACATACCCTTCTTCCATTATTTTCATAGTGAGAAAGATATCATCACTCACAGTTATCGCTTTTCCATATAGGAATGTAAATAGTTCAACTTTGATAAATTCCTTTTGATTTCTTTTCCCTGATTACCTTCTCAGGCATCTCTTCCTTCTTGTGTCTGGATGTCAAATTTTCTATTCAATTCTGGTTTTTTCCTCAAGAATGCTTGAAAGTCCTCTATTCCACTGAATGACCATATTTTCCCCTGAAACAAAATACTCAGTTTTGCTGGGTAGGTGACCCTTGGGTTCATTCTCAGTTCTTTTGCCCTCTGGAATATCATATTCCATGCCCTTCGCTCCCTCAGTGTAGAAGCTGCCAGGTCCTGGGCTATTCTGATTGTGTTTCCACAATATTGAAACTGTTTCTTCCTGGCTGCTTGGAGTATTTTCTCCTTGATCTGGGGATTCTGGAACCTGGCTATAATATTCCTGGGAGTTTTCTTTTTGGGATCTTTTTCAGGAGGTGATCTGTGGATTCTTTCAACCTCTATTTTGCCCTCTGGATCTAAAACATCAGGGCAGTTTTCCTTGAGAATTTCTTGAAGGGCGATTTCTAGGTTCTTTCTTTGATCATGGCTTTCAGGTAGTCCAATAATTTTTAAATTGTCTCTCCTGGATCTATTTTCCAGGTCAGTGGTTTTTCCCATGAGATATTTCACATTGCCTTCTAATCTTTCATTTGTTTGGATCTGCTTAACAGCATCTTGATTTCTCATAAAGTCATTAGCTTCCATTTGCTCCAGTCTAACTCTGAAGGAATGAATCTCCTCAGTGAACTTTTGAGATTCTTTTTCCATCTGGCAAATTCGACTTTTTAAGGCATTCTTCTCCTCATTGCCCTTTTGGGCCTCCTTTGCCATTTGAGTTAGTCTATTTTTTAAGGTGTTGTTTCCTCAGTCAGGCTGTTGACCCTCATTTCATACTTTTCCTGCATCCTTCTCATTTCTCTTTCCAATTTTTCCTCCACTTCTCTTATTTGATTTTTAAAGTCCTTCTTAAGGTCCTCTATGGCCTGCAACCCGCTCATGTTTTCCCCTGGGGCTTTTGGAGCAGGACTTCTGACCTCACAGTCCTTTTCCTGCTCTATGCCCCCCAAAATAGGAGTCTATGGTTACATTTTTCTGTTTCCTTTGCCTTGGCATGTTGCCACTTGATTACCTGACTTTTGGGCTTGTTGCCACACTATGGCTTTAAGGCCAGATAGAGGAATTTTCGTCCCAAATGTGTGGGAGGCAACTTCCGTTTCTGGCAAGCTGTAAACCCACCCACGACTTCTACCCTAGATCACAATCCAGATCCAGGGAGGTTAAAGCAAGAGTGATTACCCCCCAAGACTGATCGCTGGATCTCCCTACAATTAATTGCAGGCTGGGAGCTGGAGCTGCCTCTGAAAACTACAAAATGGCGTCTCCTCAGTGGCTTCTAGCCCCCAGGGGAGGGAGCTGACGCATTCCCCCAAATACAGGTCCCAAAGTCCATAGGACACTAACCTCTTACTTTGTCCTAGGCATGTCTATATTGATAATTCTGGATTTGCCATGGCTGCTGGTGTTCTGGGGTTCCTCCAGCCAGCTGCTGGCCCTGCCGCCCTGGGGCTAAAACCTCGGCTCAGGCAGACCTGGGCTTTGCTCAGCTCCGCTTCCTGCGCTCTGTGCGTTGCGCGCTGCCGGCTCCCAGATCGCTGCGCTGGTCCTTCCTGCAGGGCTGCTGGGCTGTCCTCAGTGGGAGGTTAGCTTCTCTGTGTCATTCTGTGGGTGCTGGGGCTCCAGAAGTTGTTCAGAGTCCCCTTTTACATAGTTTGGGGGGAATCTGGGGGCAGAGTGGCTTGGATGAGCTGTTTCTATTCCGCCACCTTGGCTCGCCTCCCCGGAAATATTTTTCTTATTGAGGAAACAGATTCCTTGTTAGCAGTTCTGCAGTTGCCCTTCATTATTGAAAACAAATTTGGGGGTGACTAATCTGGTTAATGTATGACTTTTTGATGTATATAATGTATGACTGTGTTTAACTCTTCCTCCCTCTGCTGGCTTTTGAGGGATGCTACATAGAGTTTGTGGATAATTTTTTAAGAAAAGAAGAATATAAGGTTGCCATTTATTTTATGTAAGAACCAGTAAAAATCCCTGCTTGTTCGTAATGTTTTCATATTCTAATGTTTCATAATACTTCTCTTTCTCATTTTATTTTTTGAGGAGGGAAGGCAGGGCAATTGGGGCTAAGCGACTTGCCCAAGGTCATATAGCTAGTAAGTGTTTAAATGTCTGAGGTCAAATTTGAACTCAGATCCTCCTGACTCCAGGGCTGGTGCTCTATTCACTGTGCCACCTAGTGGCCCCTCTTTCTCATTTTCTAAGAATGTGTTAGAATACCTGTAATTGTAGAATATTCATATGGCAGTCAGCTTGATGGTGTTGTCTATTATTATTATCATTATTATTTTATTGTTGTCATTGTCATTATTGTTTTGATCAAAGTGATCAAAGCTGCATTTATAAAAAGGGAAGGGGGGCATTAAGGCAGATTTCAGATTGTTTCTTTTTTTTTTTTTTAGATTAATCAGGGAGAGGAACTGAAATTGGAGAATAAGACTCCTCCCATTATCCTGTGCTTTAAAATATTTTATAATTGCTCTTTGTTCTAAATTAGACTACCAAAAATTTTCACATAGGTCTTCAGAATGATATTAGTTATACACTTAATTAGGTCCAACTAGTGGTCTGCTCACTTCCATGTTTTCCTTTTCATACAGGCCTTAAAGGGATGCTGTTTTTGATGTACTGGTAATTAGTTGCCTTCCATGGCATCACCTTTACAAAGTTACTAATGGATACCCTTAATGTCCCCCTTGATAGTCAGTTGGTTATTAAGATCTTTACTTTAGTGACGTAAGATTTTAAAAGATATTAAGATTATGATCTGCCCCCAGTAGTAATAAATTTATATTTGTAGAACATCTTTCTCCCAGAATTTTTTTTTCTAAAGCAATTGGGGTTAAGTAACTTGCTCAAGGTTACAGGGCTAGTCATTATTTATGCGTGGGTGCTCATTTTCTGAGGCTGGCGCTCTTACTCACTGTGCCACCTAGCGCCCCTTTAGGGCAATTGGGGTTAAGTAACTTGCCCAAGGTTACAGGGCTAGGTTTTTGTTTGTGTGGATTAAGTGTCGGAGGCCAGCTCCGAACTCAGGTCCTTCTGACTCCAGGGCCGGCGCTCTATTCACTGTGCCACCTAGCCGCCCCTCTCCCAGAATTTTAATGTATCTAGACTGGTTTCATAGTGTAGTGGAAAGAATTCTGGATTTGGAGTCAGAGGACCTGGGTTCAAATTTAAGTTCTGCTGCTTATTGTCTTTGTGATTTTGGGTCAATCACTTGGTCAGTTGGTCAGTGTTTTTGTGTTCAAAATGAAGGTTGGACTGAATCTATGAACCTAAGCTTCCATACATATAACCATCTTGTTTTATAAACTCAGCATTTCTTCTAAGAGCTTTTCTTTTTCAGTTAAAGTAAGCTACTATTCTAAAACTTGTTATAGGTTTGTATGGGGGCACTGACAGACCAAATGACTTTACTGGGGTCACAGAGTGGTACAAAATATAGTTCATCAGTTCATAACTTAACCCATGTCTTCCTGACCCTGAAACTGAATCTCTATCCATTGTGCTGTGCTATCTCTTACATTAGAGTTTTATCTGTTGACATTGTACCATTTTTAGAATTTATTCAGAGTAACAAAATTTCTAGTAAAAAGCAGAAGCCAGGTTATTTTTTTCTTATTAGTAAAACTGATCTGAATTAAAAGAAAAACAATTATACATTACTTTAGTGTAACTAAAGTATTAAGAAAATTGTTAGCTGTTAGCTGATTCAGAAAAATAGGTATTGTTTTATTGTTTAAGTAATATGCCATTTCTGTTCATTGATTTTTTTTTTTGGTATATTTTTGTACAGGTCACTTTCCTGTTGAATCTTTGATCTAGTTTTCCAGCCCCCAGACCTACTCCATGATCTAGATCTAGGAAATAATTGGAATTTTGAAATGAAGATGGAGGAGGCTGTGGGAAAAGTTGAAGAACTTACTGAGTCTACAGTCCCACCAAAGACATCTGAAAAACAAGAAACAGTCCAGACAGAAGATGGACCTATAGAACTAGAGTCTCATTCTCAGAAAGATGGTGTGAGTGATTCTACAGTTCTTTCATCAATGCCTTGCTTGCTGATGGAATTGAGACGGGACTCCTCAGAGTCTCAACTGGCATCTACAGAAAGTGATAAACCAGCAACTGGCCGAGTTTATGAGAGTGACTCTTCCAATCATTGCATGCTTTCACCTTCCTCCAGTGGACATCTGGCGGATTCAGATACATTGTCTTCCGCAGAAGAGAATGAGCCTTCCCAGGCAGAAGCTACTGTAGAAGGAGATCCTTCTGGAGTGTCTGGATCAACTGTAGGTCGCAAGTCTAGACGGTCCCGATCTGAAAGTGAAACATCAACAATGGCTGCCAAGAAAAACAGGCAGTCCAGTGATAAGCAAAATGGTCGAGTTGCCAAGGTTAAAGGTCACCGGAGCCAAAAGCACAAAGAAAGAATCCGGCTACTGAGGCAGAAGCGGGAGCTTGCTGCTCGCAAGAAGTATAACCTGCTGCAGGACAGCAGTACCAGTGATAGTGACCTGACCTGTGACTCAAGCACGAGTTCATCAGATGATGATGAAGAAGTTTCAGGGAGCAGCAAGACAGTCACTGCAGAGATACCAGGTAGAGGATGTTTTTTAAACTGAACGGTAAAGCGCCTGACACCGTTTCTCAGCTGTCTGGCTCAGTTAGATGAGTGACATTTGAGAAAAACCAGGAGACCTGCAGCTCTGTGTAAATTTGAAGACTGCAGTGTATTAACAAGACATGGCCAATTAAAAACAAAACAAAAACCAAACCTGATCTGAGGTTTCCAGTGCACTTTTGCACATCAGCAAAAAATATTTAAATGGTAAATGATAGGGACAAGACTTTTTAAGTCATGGAATTTCTCACAGATCTTTTTCTCTGTAAATCCATTAAATGAACTCCCATCATTGCTTTTTAGTATTGATTAGATTTAATAATCGTTATACAGCTTCATTACTAAATACTTTTTCCTGAAGAGTAGGCACCTTGTTTGATTATACAGCAGCTGCACCTACGTTTATGGTGTCTGAAATAACATGTTCATCTTTTTTCTGAGTTTTCTCATAACTCCCTTACTGCTTAATACAGTGCTTGCTCCTTTTATGTTTTATTATTCTGATATACATTTCAGTGCATGACAAGCTTAGTTGCTCTTGTTGTGCATTATTTCTATGTGAAGCTGTCACTTATTTCATAAAAAATTGTTTTTGCAAAATTTCCCCCTTAAATCTTCAAAGCTTTTAAAAATTTTGAACCAGTCTGTTGATACTAGCTTTCATTTTACAGGGGTCTATAATTTATTAAGTCTGCCTCCACCATATAATTGGGTGTGGCAAAACTATTATAGGGGCAGTCTTATAATTCATAGAATAAGAAAGATGAGGTCTTGAAAGTTTCTTAATTGGTGAATCTTCCTTTCTGAAGAGACTTCTATAGCATGATCAGAATATTTTGCAAACTGCTTACCTAGCATCTATCTGATCTCAGCTTTGTTTTTGCAACCCTAAAGAGGGGGAAGTTTTGGTTTTCCAAATTTTTGTGGGTGGTCATACTATTTCTTTCTACTTTCTAAAGGATGTTTGGGGTGTGCTTACCTCCACATGATAGAAAACAGCATATTGCTGATGTAAAAGGAGTTATTTTAAAGGAAAACCGTATTGGTTAGTTAAATCTACAAAGACCTAAACCTATATAAATTGCATAACAAGAATGATTGTAAAGCACTTTATACATATTAAAGTGCTGTATAAATGATTATAAGAATAAAACATAGTATCACCTGTACCATGTTATGCATATTAAAGATGAGTTTTTCAGAGTCTTTAGAAATATTTGTCACTGTTTCACTATCTCCATTGAGTGAGTGGGATTTCTTTCCCTGTGGGAGCTTTCTCTTTGATACATCATCACACTGGAGCTCCTGCTGGGAAGTGGGTTAAATGATGAAAATGAAGCTCAGCATTTAAATACAAGAGAGAGGTAAAGATGTTTGAGTTGTTATAAGGTAAACTCTAGGTCAGGGGTTCTTAATCTTCTTTTGCATCATGGGACCTCCTCAGTCAGTATGTGTTTAAATGCGTAAAATAAAATGCATAGGATTGCAAAGAAAGCAAATTACATTGAAATACATTTATCAAAATATTTAAAAGCACCTTTTCCTAAATGAGATCAAAGATGCCAAGAAAAGAACCCCTGCTCTAGGTGATTTTTAAATTTTTATATTTAATAGTGATTTTCTTGGTAGCAAAAAAGGAACACCTTGTAACAACTTTGAAGATCTTTCCTCTTACTTTCTGTTGGTGAATTCCATTGTTTATGCCCAGTAGTCCAATTTGTCCATATGATGACTTTCTTTTTTATTCATTTAATTTTACTAAATACATAGTTTTCAGGTTTATAATTTGCTTCTGTGACACAAGATAGCTGTGATTTACCCTTCAATTTTTTTTTTTCAAACGTAAGTTTTAAAAGTCTGAGTTAAATAAACTGCTCATTGAAGACCAGGAAAAGTCCGTATAAAAGTAGTGTGACGAATGACCTAATTCTCTCTTTTGCTATGCCTAGTTCAAAGCCAAGTTTATATGTTTATATTTTCTAATAGCTTTGCTAGTGGGTTAGCTTTATTACTTCTATTTTAAATCAATAAATAAGTGTTTTTCAGTTTCCTATTTCTACAGAGTTTATTGGCTAAAAAACATCATGATTTCTCTGAATACATTTTTGACTCACTGCAGTTCATATTGAGTAAGAATAACATGTAGTGAGTTTTAAAATAGTGCAGTGGTATTTGAAGTGATTACTAAGAAGCAAATCTTTAATAAAATGAGGGTAAAAATAACAATAGTTCACATTTATAGAATGCTGGAATAATGTCATAATGCTTTCCTTATAGCACTTCTTTGAGGTAGAGAGTGCAAGATCTACTTATAGATGAAGAAATCAAGACATAGGGAATTGATATGACTGCCTAGGGTCACACAGCTGGTAATTGTTGAAGCTAGGATTTGAACTCAGGTCTTACCAGTGCTTTTTTTTGTATACTGCTATTGTATAACTTAGAATGTAAATGGGAATTCATTTTAGTCTGTGATTATGCTCTTTTCTTTAACTATAAAACTCTAAATCATGTGGGTTTTTAATATTAGTCACCTCAACAAAATCATAATGTCATCGCTGAAATTATTTTGCTAGCATGCATTTATTTTTGATGTGCTTATTATTTTGACATAGATATACCTCAAGCTTCCAAGAAGAGTCAGTGTGATTTTTAGTATTGAAATATGAAGCCTTATTTGCCCTGAAGACAGGTGTTATAAGTCCCATTTGCAAATTTAGCACTTTGAATACATTCTGAAAGAACTTTAGTATAAAAACAGGAAAAATGCAGATAAGCTGGAAAAAATGCAGCCAGGCTGACAGAAAACCTTGTGGATAGCTAAGTACAGTAAAGTGCCTGTGCAGCTTCAAAAACCAAGGATAGTCAGGTTGTTTGAGGCTTTTGTGATCTGACATCTTTTAAACGTATATTTTAGGTTTTTCTTGTTTAGAAGCAATCTTGAAAATCAAAAGGGGAATGTGTTTTTAAAACTCCAGCATGGCTTATTGATTGTGAAGGAGTTTATGACTGATGGGCTTTTATTTTAGGAGTGTAAATAATTACTGGTTGAGATTTCAAAAGTGTTTGTCCATAAGAATTGAGTTTATGATTAAGCCAACAAATTATTATTGAGGTAAGAACTGTTTATTTAGTTCAAGGGCTTAATTATTTGATGGACAGCTAGAGCTAGATTGTGGTTTGGCTCCATTTAAATATCCAAAAAAGTTGTTTGTTTTTAAGGTAAAAATCTATTGGTAAGTTTCATAGATTACGTGGGTGTTTTAGTTAATTGATTTGGAGAATTGTGAAAAAGATAATATACAGATAGAGTATTTTATAGCAAACATTAATGTAATGATAATACATATTTATAAAGGTTTATCTTTGAGGAACAAAAGTTCTTTATAAAAATAATCTGATTGATAGATCATCCATTATTCTGTTGTTAGTTTCTTTTAGAGACTTTTAGAGTGTTTAAGGGACTGCTTTTTAGAATCATGAATGTAAATTAGATTATAATTAGATTCTCAAAGTCTGTTCTTGGAAAAGAATTTTTGAGTTTAATTCATATGGCTTTTTAGAAAAATATGTATAGAGAGGAACAATTAGGATTTGACCTAACTCAGATATAATGCTTTGGAGAAGCTTATCAGTGATGTGTATTAGTACATTTCCAGAGAAAATAAAAATGAAGGTTTTCCTACATTTATGTAGTTATTTTAAAAAGACATTTTTGGGTAATTTTGTTTGCCCTTTACTTTAAAATTATGCATTATTTTAAAATGATTTTGTAAATTCTTTTATGTGATACTAAAAATCTGGGTAGTGTTTGTGTTTTAGATTTGCAAGCTTCAAAGCCTGTGGAAACTTCTCTTGGTAGAAATCTGCTAACTTTTTTTATTGATATTAATCTTTTTAGTCCTAGTTCTTTGTTTTTCTCACTTGTTTGTGTAAGCATAGATAATTTTTTCATTAAGAAAGCAAGTAACTCTTAATGTTTTGGTGTACAAGAATGCAGAGGGTAGTGCAAACTTGCTTTTTTTCAAGAGTATGAGAGAATTAATAGTAGATTGTGTTTATGAATCTAGGAGATCAGAACAGATTCACCTACTTTTTGGCCTTTGTGACTTAACCCAGTATTTATTGCCATCCACAATTAATTATCTTTGCAGATTGTCTCCATTCTCTAATTGCCACCCCCTCCCCCCAGTGCATTGCTCAGCATTCTTTCAGAAATAAATACAGACAGAATCTCTGATGACATGCAATCAAAACATCCACTTTACTCTTCTTAAACTGTTCATTTAATTTTATTTGCCCAACCTTTATCTTGTGGTCAGACTCCTTAAAGTAAATGTGGTGTTCTTGAAGTTCCAATTAGCAATAAGCTACATGATATTCTGCAGACTCAAGAAAGGTAGTAATTTTTCATCATGAAATATTGCATGCTTCTTTGGACATTTGTTACCCATGAAGACATCTAAAATTTATTTCTGATAAAGGGCCTATAGTTTCAAAATCTGCTAATTGTGGCAATAGAAATATTCATGGATATAGAATAAGCCACGTGTAGTTAAAAATATATATATACACATCTATTTTGAAATAAGGGTATAGTAACATTATGGTATTAGTGACCACTCTCCACTCCTCATTCCCCCTTACTTTTCTTAAAAGTACTTAAATCTTTCAGGTAATTGGAGGTTACAGGCTACTTGCTCATCAATTTTGTATCCACCTGGCCATTAGCATTGTTTATGCTGTTTTCCTGAGTTAGCATGTCTTAATAAATATAATGTTCTGACTTAATGATGTCTTATCAAATGGCCTCAATGTCTTTAAAGCTGGCTTCAGTCGTGCTGGGGGATCTGGAGGAGCGACCAGGGAAATTCCAGGATTGCTTGACAGGGGCACCGTGTGGGATAGGAACTGCATAGGCAGTGTCCTGGAAGAGGCCATGAACTGCTTTGCTGAGATGCAGAGGCAGACAGAGGAGAAATTTCGCATGTGGATAGAAAAGCTAACTCGCCTGGACACTGAGGAAGAAAGCAAGCATCAGCTGGAACCCAGGGAACCTAAAATGCAACTAGTTGGCCAAAGAATTCCCCCTACCACTCAATCAGGTGCATCTGTACAGATCCCTGAGAGCCACGTTCTTCCACAGCAGCCCTTCAGTTCTTATGTGAGCTGTCAAAATATTGATACTACGTTAGAGTTTCCTACAACTTTTAATAACAATTATCCAACTAACTTTTCAGAAAATGGAAATATTGCAGAGCATGATTTGAATCAGTCACAAACTTGAAATAAGTCTTAAAAGCTTCTTTGGATTATGTTAAGAAAAGCATACTTTTCTCCCTGTGAGTTGTTTTCCCCTTGATGTTTTAAACACAATAACAATAAATGTTTTATTTTAAGAAAATTTCTATGTGCTCAAAACAAAACAAAAGAAAAATCACCAAAGCGTTGTCAGATATAACCTAGAATCCTTGTTATATATTCTTGGAACATTAGAGTTATGTTTATCATGCTGTAATAGGAATAATATTCACCTGTATGCATTTTGCATGCCAAAGTTATACAAAAATTTAATTTCAAATTTTGATACATAAAGAATCCCATTGCACCCAAGTAGTTATGAGCATTTGCTACTTTCACATGTATTTGTTTGTACTTACATTCTGCAGCTTAAACTTCCCTAAATATCATTGTTGCCTTCCTTATTCCAATTTGGCTGATCATATAAAATAATCTTACCCCAGAGGTTGTATAGGTAATGAATGTGCATGACAATGATATCCCATTAATCCATATAACATTTAATCAGTCATTTTTATTCAGTAGTCTTTTGTGAATTTCATTGCTACATAATTAAAATAACACATTCATATGGAAGAAAACACTGAATTCATTCAAATATCGAGTAGCTATGAGGTGCTCTAGGAAGCCTAAAGATGAATGAATAAAACAAGTTAATTCCTTCAAAAATCTTGACTTCTATTTAGAAAAAATGATTGTGTTATATATTGGTACATAGATGAATATGTATCTACAATTAAGAATTCAAAGCAGAAACTAGGCAACTGTTATTAAATTTTTACTGGCCACCATTATACTCTGACATAAAATGCATACATTTTCCATGATCTTTTTAGAGCAGTCTGATTAAAAATATTATTTATTAATAGGTACTTTTGAGTGAAGTAGTCAGTTAGCTAAGTGATCTATTGTTTGGATTTAATTTTATTTGTTAGTCTTGGAATTAGTAATCCAAGGAAATATACATAAATGCCCACACATTGGAACTTCTGTAGGGCACATTAAAATAATTGGGGTGGCTTATCACAAGTTAAAATTATTATGCTATAGTAGATATTACTATAATATACAAGATTCAGAAATACTGATTTTTATTTTTTTGAGTTTATATGAAGAGACACATTGAGAATATTGATGTGGAAAAAAGGATAAAGTGTATAATAGGAAAAATTATTTTAGGCCTTTATAATAGTTCTCTTTTCTCTTGATGCCATTTTCCTGCTTAGCCTTAAAAAATTATCCTTTAGTTCATCCTTCAGAATTACATCAATCGAGTTATAATCAGCTTTGAAGGATATTTATTTTAATGAATGACAAAGTTGCAGTAATGATTTGAGGAATGTCTTAATTATGTATTTTGGAAATTGAGAGATAAATAGATTGTGTTTGGAGTTTGTCTCCTAGATTATTATGCTTTGTGAATTTAGTTTTGAACCTGTCAACAGACTGTGTTTAGAATGAAGTAAAAAGAGTCATTTTTTTCCTGTGTTGAAATGAAGAGCTTTATTTGTAGTTTATAAATTAAACCTAGAGAGTATGTTTTTAAAATATCCTTTCTGTTCAAGCAGATGTTTTCTCTCCTGTTTCCAGTGTGTGTGTGTGTGTGCGCGCTCTTGAGTGTGCGTGCGCTTTAGCATTGAAAAAATAATTGTTTCTGATTTTTTTCCTACCTTTCCTGTGTCCCCACCTTGCCCCCTTGTTAAGAATCTTGAACATGAAAATGGGTAGGGAAGGTAGAAACCTGAGATAGTGGACCTCTTTAACCTTTTAAATTTTACGGGTTTGTAAGACTTTGTTCTTTTATGGTGGTTTCTCAAAGAATAGGTAGGAGCCAAGAAACATCCACTGAAATTAGAACAAGTTGAGACAAATTGAAAATCTCTTTATTTTTTTTGTGTAATGCTTATGTAAAAGGCCCCCTGTGGATAATTTTTGATAATAAGACCAGAGTTTAAAAAGATTTAGATAACTCACCCTCAGTTTCTCATATAATTTTAGGTATGGATTTTTCACTGTAATCTACACATCTCCTTGAAGGAAATTATATGGGCATTTCTCTAAAATTATACTGTGTATCTTATTTTAGATTATCTTTTAAGTATTTGTAGTTGTAGGTAAATTTAAAAATGTACCTGATTTTGAATGGCTAAAATTTAACCAGTTTATCCTGAGATGATGTTGAGAGAGTTTTCGGGGATGTTTTCCTTTTATCTTTCTCAGTTTTTGGATTATAATAGATTTTATTATGTATAACTTTTTAGAAATATAAACCAAATTAATTTTTTAGCATGTTAATACTACTGATTTTTTTCCATGTATTCATATACTGCTTTAAACAGTTAAATCATTTTTTTTGTATATCAACTGTTTAATATATTAAGCATGTCCAGAAATACTTTTTTTTATATAAAAAAAATAAAATAAAACATTTAGGCATCTTACAAAAGAAAGACTTGGCATATAGACTTGAACCAACTTAATAGTTGCTAGCATTATATTGACCTGATTTATTTATCAATTTTATTTTGAATAGACAATAGCTTTGTAGTGCTGGATGTGGTATGATCTTCATCTGGTTTCTTTGTGGTGTTATAAAGCACACAGTTAAATGGGATGGATGGAATGTGTACTAAATAGAATTCTTAATACTTTTAATTAGTATTTAAGTAGGAATAATATTTTTTATATTAAAAAGGTTCATAAATACTGTGTGTGAAATTCCTACCACATAGTATTTAGATATAGTAGTGAAAGTTGTAGCAAAAGGCTAAAAGGGACTTAAAAAAAACAAGTTAACACTTTAGTTAATGGACCCCTCCCCCCACTAGAATATTATAACTTTTTACCTTTCAAAAATAGGTCTTGACTTTTTCTCTTATGTGAAAAGTTTAACATAACAATAAATTTGCAGCCAAAACATTTAATTGATCTAATTTCAAAAACCTGATCAATTTTGCTTATTGTGCCTTGTATATATCTTAATATATTGTAGTTTTAAGGAATATGGTTTTAAAAAAACAAAGTCAGAAGAATCTCAGTGACCAGTTGTTCAGATCTGAACAATTAATTATCCGCTCTACAACCTACCCAAGTAGTTCACTTGAAGACCTCCAGTGATTGAGGAAGAACCCACTACCTCCTGAAGGCAGCCCATTCCCCTTATGGACAACTCTGATTGTTAGGAAGCTTTTCATTATACCAAACCTAAATTTGCCTCTGTGTAGCTATCTACCCATAGCTCTGTCTTCTGTGGCTGAATAAAACAAATCTAATCTCTTTTCTATCTTGACAACCCTTCATCTACTTAAAGTCTATTATTTTGTGTCCCCTAAGTCTTTTCTTTTATAGGCTTAATGTTCTTACTTCCTTTGTCATATGGTAAGGTATTGGAGCCCATCATTTCCTTGTCATTCTCCTGAGGATGATTATGTTATTTCTGGGTTTCTTCTTTTTTTCTTTTTTTTCTTTTTCTTTTTTTTTTGTGGTACATGAATACCATCTGGATATTATAAAAGTGAAATAATGTCCCTACAATGACCCCACTTTTCACAATGGGGTCTTTCTGTGGTCCTATAATTAAAAGTACAACCAGGTCTCTTATCAGTACAAATAATGAACCCTCTTGAAGTAGTTGCATTATTTGAATTTGCACTTGATATTTCCATTGGACTGGAACTACATAATTATAACTTCAAATAGTACAAATTAAAAAATACATGTAACCACTTCAGGGATTCATTATTCACTCTAGGATCTAACTGTGTAAGAAAGCTTTTGCTTTTAAAGTACATGATAAATATGTAATTTATATTCTGTTTCCTTTATATCCCTCTGTTTTGGGAGTATTCTCATAAATATTATAAATGTTCACCATTCTGACTATCAGCCCATAAGATCTGATGCTAGGAAAGAATTCCCTTTCCTTCAAGTTTTAAAATTAATCCAAAATTAATTTTTTTGAAGTATTTATGAATAAAATCTATTCCCACAGTTTTCCTTTTCCTCCTTTATGGGTATATAAAATTCAAGAGCATTTTAATGGAAAAATTTATTAAATAATTGTTTCATTTAGTAGCAGCTTGTTTTCTAGGAGAGGAAAGGATGAAAATGATTGGTCTGTTGATTTTTCAAAGTATTCTTGCACTAACATGGTGATTTTTTTTTCCTCAAAAGATGAAAGCAAAAAGTTCCTTTTTACTTGGTTCATATAGACATTCTAGTACATCAGCCATCTAATAATCTTTTGGAGAATTTAACCAGCAAATCAAAATTACTTTGAAAGACGTGCATTTTATAATACTTAATGGGATAAGTATTGTGGCCTCAAGGCCACAAGTTCCCCACCCCTGGATCATTTAAGTATATCTTAGTAACCCAACTCAGATTTTACACAGAATACATTAATAGTTGTCAAATTATTATTCCAAATTTGATTTTTAGTTTGTGCCTCAGAAAAGTTGAATAATGAAATTGAAGTCATAGAATCATGGTTTCAACAGGCTATTCTCAGGGAATTGGTAATTTATGTAGAATTCTTTCTTTGAAGATCAGTCCCACAAATTATAGATATTTCGTATAATTTTTGCAGATTATTTTGGAAATTTTATACCATTGAGTACATATAGCATATACTTTTTCTATTGATCTTTAGAAGTATTGTGTCTTTATCCACATTGATTTAAATATGTCCTTAGAATAGTTTCCATAATTTTAAAATTTTGGTGTATAATAAAACAATAATTTATCATTTGTGGGGAAGGGATGATAACCTGAGGTAGTGGTCAGATATTGTTTATTTCTATGTACAAAATATGACTATGAATTCTTTAAGAGCAAGTAACAGAACCTTATATGCATTTAAATAAATGTCACCTTGGACTCGAGGCCCTTTGGGAGATACTTTAATTTACTTATGTTTAAGGCATCTTGGGAACTCCCTCTGAAAATCCTTTAGTGCCTTTGAAATGTGGTTTCATACATCCTTAATGGTGGCAAAGTTGCATTCTTTGAAAGTGGATTTGAATTTGGAGGTAGCCACTATCTTTGGTCAGAAAAAGGATGTGATTATGAAGTAATGGGATATCTTTTTCTTATGAGAATTATAGTGTCCCTAATTCTGGAAACATATATCAGATATTATTTGAACAGTGGCGTTATCATTGGAATAAGGGTAGCCTTTACTAACACTTCTTGCCAAGGGGCTAGTGCTCCTTTAGATGTTTGAAACTACGGTCTTACTACTTTATAGTTACATATTGTATATGTAACTATAAACCTAAATTTGTGCAGCTTGCTAAGAAAACTGACTTAAGTCTATATAGTACTTGACAGTTTATTGTGGTGAGCTTTAGCCTGAAAGTATTTTAAAGCAATACACCCTGAATTAATGAGGTCTTAAGGATTTCCTAATGTAAATGGACAAATTAGAGGATTCCAAATTAGGGCTTCTAAATCTTATCTCATTTGGAGAGAAAAAGATAAAAAGTATAGCTTCAGGGTTAATGACATAAAAATACAGAATTTTGTTTTGCCAAAGGTCCTAGGACCACCTAGTCACCCATCATTTTTCTGTCTTCTGGATCACTGAAAAGAAAACATGGTCCCAGACAACTTTACCGGAGTCTTCAGCTAAGCATCCCTTCTTTTCATTTCATCTCAGTAGGCTTATTAGATAAATAAACAAATCTGCCCCTCCACTATACTTAAATAGCATTCTTAAATTTTTACTCATGTTCCCTTGGAAAAATTGGACCGTTCATTAGAATAGCCTTAGAATATGAGAATCCCATGAGCACTTTTTCATGTAGCTATTTTGGTCCTTCAACTGTTTTGTTATGCCCATGAATTCTATCCTGGCTTTAGAGCCTTTGGCCACCACTTTTAGATTTTCATGTGTCAAGAAATAACAAATAAGTTGCAAAATGCTATATAAGTATGCTATATATATGCAAAATGCTATATAAGTATATATAAGTATGAAAATACATATATAATTTTAAATGGGGTCAAAATGACCTAGTTTAAGTCAAAACTCTGATATATGCTTTCTCTATGCCTCTGGGCAAGTCACTTAAAGTCTCACTTCCCCAGGCAGTACTCAAAGTATAACTTGAAGAAACCCAATCAACAAGCATTTATTAAGTGCTTGCTATGGGCACCTTGCTAAGTATGGAGATAAAACACCCTCCCCCCCAAAACAAAACCAAACCAAAAAACCAATCCTTGCTCTCAGTCGCTGATATGCATTGGTAAAGGGAATTTCTTCACTGGGGAGATCCCATTCCAATAAAACCACATGTCCTGATCTTCTAAAGTCTTTAGTTTCTCCTTGATATAAAAACCTCTTTACCAAAAGCAAAATTTTTAATTTAATGTAATGCTTTTGATGGGGACAGATGACCAGATGAACTCTATTATAATCGTGAAAGTTTTCATATTTTTTATAGTATTTCCTTTGGGAAATGACATGAATAAATTTCTTGAGTAGATAATTAAAACAGCCTAAAACTTTTTAGAGAGATGAGTATAGCAATAGGAGGCTAATGAGTATTTAAACGTAGCCTATTAGCATTTTTCCCTTTTTAACCAAATATTTATGTAAGTTAATTCGATTTCACAATCAGATTCCCTGAGATAATTTTTCTTTGTAAACCCCATAATGGACATTTTGATAGTAAACATGAGGGAGGAGTGTACCTACTTCTTAATTTTACTCCAGATTCTTTTTTAATGCTCCAAATAGACATGGGGCTATGGAATACGTTGCATGCAGTCTGATAAAATCCATGTCATTCATTTGACCACAGATTTTAAAATGTTTTAATATGCATTGGTTTAATTAGGGATTTTTTGTTGTGTGTGGCTCTCATTCCATTATGAACAAGTTTGTTGTCCATGCCCTACCCCAAGCCTGTCTATATATGTTTCTTGAGAATGAAGAATTAAAATTTAATTTTAGGCTTAGTGAGTTTTCTACATCTTACAAACAAAATAAATGTTAACTCATTTTATAGTATTCTCTTAATATCTAATCTCCTAATGTTTAATAGATTTAGGACATCTTCAGACATAGGATACCTCACTTTACATAGTGGTTTCAGTTCTGAGAAATTGTATGAGATCAGATCTTACACATGAAATCACTTAAAAATGTAATTAGAGTTAAATAGGTAGCACAGTGCTAGACCTGGAGTCAGGAGGACCTGAGTTTAAATCCAGCCTCAGACACTTCCTAGCTGTGTGACCCTGGGCAAGTCACTGCTGCTTCAGTTTCTTCAACTGTGAAATGAGGATAATAGCAACATAGCTCTTCTTGTTACTTGCCTTTTTATTTCAAGAAATCCTAATGCAAATCCCTCTGTAAAATTCAGGATGATCTCTAGTTGTCTTTTAATTTTGTAATCTGAATTTTTATATTCAGTATGGAGATTGTCTAATTGAAGAGGGGTATACTTGTTGTGGTAGAAGGAGTTAGGTACCATCACCAGATCATATGATCATAGATTTGGAGTTGCATGTTACTTAGGTCATCTATTCTGATCCCCATTTTACATATAGAAAACCAGAGAAGTTAAGTGATTGCCTTCATAGATAACAAGTGCAATGGTAGGATTTGAAATGAAGTGCTCTGACTTCAAATCCAGTGTTCTTTTTATTGTCTTCTGCTGCATCCCTATAAGTTTAAAAAAGAAAAATCAGAGTGCCTTGCATAGAGTGGAGTTGGTAATTTTTTTGTGCCTAATAGATCTTGTTAGACCACGTAAATTCTATACATCTCATCTCCCTTTTAAATGTACGTATTTTTTTGTTGTTGTTCAATTGTGTCTGGCTCTTCATGACCTCATTTTGGGTTTTCTTGGCAAAGATACTGGAGTGCTTTACCATTTCTTTTTCCAGCTCATTTTATGGATAAGAAAACTGAGGCAGATAGGGTTAAGTGACTTGCCCAGGGTCACACAGCTAGTAAGTGTCAACTGAGGCTGGGTTTGAACTCAGGACTTTTCAACTCCAGGCCTGGCACTCTCTCCACTGCACCAGCCAAATACATGTATATATAGCTATTAAAGTTTAAAATTCCACTGTGACTTTTGGAATACCTTGTATATAGATCAAAATCCCATGCAGGCACTTTAAATTGTGGCATAATTTGGATTTCAGAAATGTGCGCAGTGGAATTCCTATTAAATGTATTCAAGTTCTCTTTAAAAGCACCTGAGAAGGTTGTCTTTGGAATAATTATTACAAGAAAAATTATACCTAATCTAGTCATCAAACATCCAAAGAGTTTATGAACAAATTTTCCTTTCTTGGCTTCTCTTTGAATATTCCCAAATTCAGGAAAATTAATGGTGGTGGAAAATGTAAATCAAACTTGAATCCAATCATTGAAAGATATTTAAATGTGATGTTACTATAGCATAAAATATGCATATAAAAATGAAGGAACTATTAGAAGTGTTTTATTTGGTAATGAAGTTCTATTTGCATTCAGTTTTAATGTTTTAGGGAGAATGTTATTGGGCTATTAAAATTCTTCTTACTGTATTTTCAGTATGTATTATTTGCCAAACTAACCCTGTACATTTGAATTGTAACTACTATAATCTAGAGTTAAATAAATATAAAATGTGATTAAATGATTCTTGTTACTACATTTATAAAATGGGCAATATAGTCTATATTTTAGTCTATTCCTAAGACTATAACTAATATATGTTCAAATTTTAGAGACTTGTGTTCTTGAGTTCTAAAGTAAATCAAACAGCTTTGTATTTTATGTAATAGATTTTAATTCACTTCTTGAATATTGAGCTTTCTTAATAGTTTTGCATGTTTTGAAAACTCCTCAAGTTGTGCTTCTTAAAAATGCGTTTACTTTTGCTTCAAACGATAGAAACTGTCTTTGACCTCACTAGCTAACAATGATGAAGGAACAAATGATTTAGAAATATTTCAAGAAAGCAGGGATTACTTTTTTCCTTCATTCAATTTAGATTAAGCACAGACAATTCCATATTAAATATAATTATTTGGCAAATCTGAAAATTAAGCAGAAACATAATGTGGCAAGCTTCTTTTAGGAGGGACTGGAAAATTGTGATGAGTAAAATTTTAATTAGCATAAGATGAATAGAAGTACTTTAGCAAACATAAAATCATGGAATTCACTGTCTGATCTGATTCAAAGCTAGTTCTAAGGTCTCTGTCTGTTGTTACATCTGTGTAGTCTACTTTGCCAACTCTCCTCTCTTTCCCTCCCTGCAATAGTTTCTCTGTTTGAGAGATAGCAGGATGTGTTTTAAAAGATAGCATTCTTCACGGTATAGATCCTATTTAAGGATAGATTTTCTTGAATACCTAGATAGGCTTTAAAAATAACTAGAGTTCTTCAGAATCTGCTGGTACCCATTTCTTATACTCTCACCTATTTTGAAATCCAAACCTGGTTCTCTATTTTTCTCCCTCTAACCACTTCTGGTAGATCCAGTTTGCTGTTGTGGTACAAGGCTTAAGAACTAAGACTACCTTAGAACCTTTCATTCCTATAGTGGGTTCAATTGATATGAGTTTATTTCACTTTCAAGTAAAAGTTATGAGGCTAGTACAGTAGAAAAATGATAAATTGAACTTGATAAATTGGATTTTTTTAAATCCCCAAAGTATCTTCATTACTGAAAAATTTGTCAATGTTGTTATTGTCTAGGGAAAGCAACTGTTATTTTGCTATATTTTCTTTTTCTTCCAACCTTGTTTCCTTTATATTTGTTCATATAATAGTTTATTATCTTTTTACTAAAATAACTTTGTGGTGCAATTCTGAGAAAATAAATATGCATCAGATTTTGTGTATGTTTCCAAAGTCTGTCACATAGAAGATTGTTTTGCTGTATATGGTGGACTTTGACATTTTTTAAAAAATGATTTCAGTTAATACTATTCCATCTCTTGAAAACCTCATGTTTAGTATAATTCTTCTTTTTAAAAAACTATTCGGGTATTCCCAAATTAGCCTTTATTTTCAGTTTTTTTTCCTTTCTTGACAGTAATAACATATATAGAAAAGAAAAAACGTGCATTTTCCTTTTGATGCCAGCTCTCATTTTCTAAACTTAATATTTAAACTGTATATATTGATATCTTTGTATATAGTGGTAAATACTATTATCAAATTTCATGCCTCCTGTAACAGTACAATTGTAATTGTCAGTTGTTGAATGCTCACAGTTTATAAACAATCTGTGTTCCAGAAGTAAAGTTAGTATCTTGAAACTCCAAAAGCATTTTCCTAGTAAGCTTTAAGATTAGAGCAATATGGCTTTTTCTTCTTTGTGCCCCTCAACGATACGTCTTGTTCATAATATACATTCAGCAAATATTGAATGAAAAACTCTGTTGAACCAGTTATGTATCTGGAAGAAGAAGGAAGAAGAGGAAGAGAAATAAGAAGGTAGAAGAGGAAGAAGATAGAGAAGAAGAAACAATCTTTTGTAGTGGATTCTATACTATAGACACTAATAACCATATGTATCAATATATCAGGAGCTCACCTCCCAACCTGCTGAACTGCCACACTTGTAGAGTGTGAATCAAGAAAGGCGGTGAAGAGTCCTGCACTGTTAGTTGATTATGGTTAGTTACTGTGGTTTGGGTGGGAAAATTCGTGAAGGACAGTATATGAGGATTAGGGCTACACACAGTTTTGAGGTGAGAATCTAGAATAAGGACAGCAACTGTAGCAGTACAGGTTTTCTAATTATTAGGAAACCTTTCATATTGGTCCAAAATTTGCCTTCTCTTCATTGGTCCTGTGTGACTTCTGGCCAAGCATTCCAGTACTACCTGATAACCTATCAGATATTTGAAGGCAAATTATGTTTCTGCCTTTTGCCTCTTTTTATATCCCCCAAGTTTAGTATAGTGCCTGGCACATAATAGGTGCTTAATAAATATTGATTGATTTCTCCTTTCCAGCCATCTCTATCCAGTCTAAATAGCCCAATTCCTTGTCATATAGCAGTTTTGCTCATATAGACAAAATTTAATTCCTTTCATCACTTGAGTCAAATTTCTATGGGTGTACTTTGACTAATTAAATAGTTTAACTTAAAAAAAAAAGCAATCTTTTTTTTTTTTTTGCTTTTGGTTTTTTTTGGGGGAGGGCAATTGGGGTTAAGTGACTTGCCCAGAGTCACACAGCTAGTTTTTGTGTTAAGTGTCTGAGGCCGGATATAAACTCAGGTCCTCCTGACTCCAGGGCCAGTGCTCTACTCACTGTGCCACCTAGCCCCCCCCCAAAACAAAGCAGTCTTACTAAAATGTGGTGCCCAGAACTGAGCATGATACCCCAAAGCTGGTTTTACCAGAGCACATCATACAATATTACATTTGCCTTCCTCTTCTGGCTACTTTACCTCTATTGTTGTGGTCTAAGATTGAATTTTTTCTTGTTGACTTTCTGTTAACTGACGTTGAGTTTGTTATCAACCAGGATATCAAGTGCTTTTTTTACACGGATGCTTAGCCACACTTTTCCCATTCTGTTATTGTGCTATTTTTTTGAACCCAAATTTAAGCCTTTTACATTCATCTCTTATATATTTCAACTTAGTTGTATTAATCTATCATTACAGTGTGCTGTGATGTTTTTGCATCTCAATTCTGTTATCCACTGTATTGGCCATTCTTTGCAACATTCCAGAATTCATAAATTTGATATAGGCCGTCTTTCAACTCATTGATAAAATTATTGAACACAATCAAGGAAAGTAGACTTATGAAACTCTACGAGAAAGCTCATTCTAGATTGACATACATTAACACTCTGGATTTAGTCCTTTAGCAGTTTTGAATGTCTGACTGTACCATTATTTCATCTACTTATCTCTATCTTATCCATAAAGATATCATGACAGACATTGTTAGCTTCTTTGTTGAGACTCAGGTAAGCATTGTCTTTGCATTTCCCTGATTTACTAATTTATTAACTATGTTGGGAAAAACAAAAACCAAGATTTTTCTCCCATAACATTCTTTTTTTTTTTAAATTTGGCCTTTATTAATTTGTTTGTTTACTTTTAGTTTACAAGATTCAGTTCCATAATTCCTTGAGTTTCAAATTTTCTCTCCCCCCTCCCCCCCATAGCGGCATATGTATAGGATCTATAAATACTTTCACATTAGACATTAGTCAGGTTATAAAGAAGGATTGTATCGGATGGAATGAACAATGGGAAAGAGGAAACAAAACCAAACAAGAAAAAGAAAAAGAGCAGGTAGTTTGCTTCAATCTGGATTCAAACTCAGTTCTTTCTCTGGATGTAGACATCTCTCTCCATCATGAGACTTTTGGGATTGACTTATAACCCTGCATTGCTGAGAAGTGGCCAGTCTATCAAAGTTGGTCATCACACATACGTTGTGTCTGTAATTGTGTACAGATTTCTCCTGGTTAGAACTTCTCACTCAGCATCAGTTTGTATAAGCCTCTCCAGGTAAATATGAAGTCCGTCTGCTCCTCATTTCTTATAGCACAGCAGTATTTCATTACATGCATATACCACAACCTGTTCAGCCATTCCCCAATTGATGGGCACCCCCTTAATTTCCAGTTCTTTGCCACCACAAAAAGAGCTGCTATAAATATTTTTGTACATATATACATTTGGGCATAATTCCAGATTGCTCTCCAGAATGGTTGGATAAGTTCACAACTCCACCAGCAATGTATTATCGCATAACATTCTTAATGTTCTGGCTTTTAGTAATCACCTTTTGCTCATGAATTGCCCCTTTTAAAAGAACCCTTTCTAGAATTTTTTCAGGAATCAGTGTTTTGCTTGCTGATAGTCTATAGAATTAGCCTTCTTCATCTTTTTGAAAAATAAGATGTTTATTTATTGCCTCCAGTCCTATATTGCCTTCGTTCTTCATTACAGTTCTTCAGAGCTCACTTAATAGTATTCATATTGACAAGTCTTTTCTATACCTTAGAGTCCAAGTTGACCAGTCCAGATGACTTGAACATATTGAGAGTCACTTCTGTGCTCTCTTCATTTATTTTGGGTTTCAGCTTCTTAAATCTTTGTTCCGTTTTCTCAAGTATCACACCCATAAACTCCGAGTTAGCAGGGACTTCAGATATCATCTAATCTAATCTGTTAGATATCTAGTTGGAATTTACTCTGCAGCATCTCTGACAAGAAGTTATCCAGTTTCTATTTGAACACTTCTAATGATTGGGAACTCACTACCTGGGGAAGCTGCTTATTCCATTTTTGGTTAACTCCACTTGTTAAGGTTTATCTTTTTTAAAAATAAAAGCTGATATATTTTTCTCTGCATTTTTCACCTATTCTTCAATCTGTGCATCATTCTCCTTGATAGGGAAGATAAAAGGAAAAATAAGAATTGACAACTGATTTTTTATTCAACAATTGAATGTCTAAATAAAGGTAGATTGACATAAGATTATTATTTTTGTTCGGCTTGATTCAAACTGGTTTTCATGTCCTTATGAAGGATAGGACCATCTGACTGAATATAAAGTTAACTTTGATTAAATCACCTCAAAATAATGTTGTAGAAAAAAGCCAACAGTTGGAAAAGAGTGAAGTCTACAATATTAGGAAAGCTTATATGAAAGAATATATTTGAGAATATTTTATTATTGAGAATAATTTTTTATGAAAGAATATGTTTGGAATAGCTCAGTGAGAACTCAAAGATGAAAAAGAGAAATAAAATGGGTGGCTAATATTAAGATATAAAAAGAAGCACAAACTTTTTGGTGGTTTCATAAGGGCAATAGAGGGGAGACAAAGGTAAAATTATAGGCGTTAACAATTCTTGATGAGAAATCACTTAACCATTCTATTTCCTGTGCTAATGGATTATTGAAATATATAGATAATCCTCAGGCCTTGTTATTTTTTTTGGAGGGGGGAAGGCAGGGCAATTGGGGTTAAGTGACTTGCCCATAGTCACACAGCTAGTGGTAGGTGTCTGAGGCTGGATTTGAACTCCTGACTCCTCCTGACTCCAGGGTTGGTGCTCTATTCACTGTGCCACCTAGCCACCCCTCAGGCCTTGTTATCACAAAGGTTAGAAATCCTTTGCCCCAATAGCTTTAAAAAAAAAAAAAGCTATTTTAAAAAGAATGATTTTATTTCCTTTGTCAGTTTCCCCCCACCCCCTTTTTGCTGAAGGATAATTAACAGTAGGGAAGTATCTGAAGGTCCTTCAACATAAAGAGCAGGAGAAGCAAGGAAACTAGATAATTTACAAAAAAACAGTGCCCCTGAAAAAATCTTGTTGATGGTCATTTCTTTGCTAAAGTTATTTGTAGATAATGGGTGTAAGGGGGAAACACTTGCTTAAAAAGTTAAGGTATTGACAGATGTTAAAATTCAAAATATGAGAGACTGAGGAGATGGAGTAGATATATCATTGGCTGATTTCACAGAAAGAGAAGTATATCTTAGTGAATCTTCACTTGAATGTTTCTTTGTTGACAATCTCATAGAACCTGAAGTCATCTCTTCCCTTTGGAGAGATAATCAAATGATGAAATAGAGGTTGTCTCTGTTTATTATTTAATATAATTATGTGAGTTGGTTTGAACTGATGGCGTAAATATCCCAAGTTAGCTACCTTAACACCTCTGTAGTCTCAGAATTTTTTTTCAGGAGAAAAAGTGTCCTTATTGAAAGCAGAGAAATTATTCTAGGTTATTACATTTTTATACCTTAATATGAATGATCCACCATCATGATGAAGCCATGATTCATTGACAGTAAGTTTGCTTTGGCCCTGGCACACACCGACCATGAATTTTAAATTCATATCTGAAAGATAATGTTCCTTTATTAGAGGATTATAAAGTATTGATTACTTATTGTTTGAGCTTTCTGGACACTAAAATTGTGTTTAGTGATCAGATTTATTACTGTCATGGAATGCAAAAATATGAAGGAAAATGTTGCTGTTTTTGTTTATAATGTATACTAAATTTAAGCTAAGTTATAAGGTGTGCTGTTTGGAAGTGTGGAAGATACAAGAGTGGAGCTACAGATAACAAGTTTATGCTTGTATTTCCTACTGAAGAAGACTTTCACACAAGTTATTTCCATGGGTAGGTGATAAGAAATATCACTCTGCATGTATATACATTTATCATATATATAAACATTTTGCATGATTATACATGTAGGAGTGGTACAATTTTGACTTTGACTGATAATAACTTTTTAATACAATATTTTATTTTTCCCCAATTACATGTTAAAACATTTTAAATTAAATTTATTTAATTTAAAAAATTTTGAGTTGATAATGACTTTTTGTTTAGATATAATTTGAAATTTCTAGCTCTGTCCAAATTTTGACGAGTTTTTTTCTCAGCGATATCGGCAAAATGGTTAAAAACTCATTCATTGAAAAAAGTTCATTGAAGGAATTAAACATTTTAACTTAAAATGACCTCTTTTCCAAAAAATGTTGTCAAATAGTCAATATTGTACTTGACCCTCGTATCTTCTGCACTAAAATGTGTGTTTTTTAAAGAGATCACACAGTATGTTGATATATGTGTGTGTATACATGTGTGTGTGTGTGTGTGTGTGTGTGTGTGTGTGTAGACACACACACATACTGTTTTGAACTCTGACGATAACAGTATGAAAGATATCAAACAATTGCTGTTAGGGTTGTGTTTTTTTTTTTTTTAATTATTATGGTCTAGTCATTTTAATTTAGACTGAAGTATATACCCTTCAGTAAAACCATAGATCATGCCATAACTATTTAATTAAAAGGCCCCTGCTAAAATTAATTTACCCCTTTTTTGGGGAATGAAGATCATTTTTCTTATATCATCTGAAATATAATCGTCAGAATTTCATATTGTGGCATGTTTGCACTTTATATGCTGGCATCTAATTATACATTTACTTTTTGTGTTGGATTTAAAATTTTTAAGTTTGTAACACTATTCCATTAATCTGGGGTAAATTGGAGAAAAAGACCAAAAGAAATTGTTCCTTTTTACCTCAGTGGCAATTTATAAAAAATTGGATATTTATCTTTAAATAATAGTTTCTTTTTGAATTATATTTTAGTGTGATTAAGCTGAGCTTTATTTGTCTTTGAACAGTCAGTGGTTGTTACAATATCCATTTGTAGGATGACATAAAAATATCCCCAATGGAGACCTTTTTAGGCTTATTGCATATTGCCTTTATTAACAAATGGCATTTTTTAAATGTCTGTTTTATTCTAAATATGATGGGATTTAGGGTTAGGGGATTTTGTATGATGAAAAGCAAGATAGTACAGTGGAAAAAGCATTGCTTTGGAGTCAGAGGAACCTGGTTTCAAATATGGGTTCTGTTACTTAATATGTGACCTTAGACAAGTCTCTTTAACATCTGTCAGTCTGAGATCTTTATCTGCAAACTGAAGAGGTTGGACTAGAGGACCTCTGAAAGTACTTCAAACATTTAAGTTTATGATCCAATTTTTTCTTTTCTTGTTAAGGAAAATTTTTAGTTTAGGCATTGTTGTTCAGGGAACTTAAGGCAGCTGTTTTTATTTTTTTTAGCAGGTACCTGTCCAATCAGCATGAATAATAAGTTACTTTAGCATGGACTGTTGGAGTATACTCCCTTTAGAATGCACCTCAGTAATCTTCAGGAATGTCAGTCAGAATGGGAAGGATCTCTTTCTTACCTTCTGTATGAAAATTTGAGCATCCTTCAGTGTGATTTCTATTTTGCTGCTTTCTCTGATTTAATTCACAAATTACTCATTTTTCTGAATAATATTGACTTTTGAGTAAAGAGAAGAAAATTTGTTTTGCACAGTGTGCTCCCATTTATGAGCATTTTAAAACAAAATCCTGAAAATGGATATTGTGGATTTATTGACTTTGAAAATAGATTTATATTGCAAATATTATAAACATTGTCTTGTCACAGTGCCATTATTTGGAATAGAGAAGTCAGTCATGAATTGCTCTTGTGTTATATTTGTTCACTTTGTTTTAGAAACTGCTAGGATTTCAGTACATTTCAAACTGCAGTGTACATGCCCGTGAATGTTAAGTAAGGAAGATTTCCTTATCCTTTTTCTTGCTAACCTAGAACTTTGATTAGTGTAATCTATTGAAAATTATATACTCTCAAGTCAACGAAAGCCCCTCACAATTTGATTTGTTAATGGTTTATATCAATTTTACATTAAAAAAAATCTCTGTAAAAGTTCGCTTTCATCTTATATGGAATAGAATCATTCCACTTTTAAAATTTTGTTCTTTAGGATTGTGGAAAGAAATATAATGTTGTTCAGTACAATTATGTGTTTTCTTTGAATAAACACTTTTTCTTGTTCTGAAATTATATACCTCTGCAAGCTTAGGGTAGCTCTATCACATTTTGTTTAAATTTTAGTTGTATGAAGCACAACTCTTCTGCTGCAAATACAGTAAGATAGTGAAAGGAATCTGACATTTAGAGAGCTCTTCTGTGTTTTTTTTTTTCCAGGAATATTTTTTCCCCCATATATAGATACAGTATACATTTTCTTTCTTTCCCAGATGGACCTTCAGTTGTAGCTCATTATGATATATCTGACACCAACTCTGACCCAGAAGTGGTAAATGTGGACAATTTATTGGCGGCTGCAGTAGTTCAAGAGCACAGTAATTCTGTAGGAAGCCAGGACACAGGAGCATCCTGGAAGACCAGCGGGCTTCTAGAGGAACTGAATGCTGAGGCAGGTTGGTCGACTTTAACCACTCTTCTGATGCCATAACATGCATGTGTCCTGGCAGTAATTTTCCTTTCAGTTGTAGCCTGCCTACAGAACAGAATGGGTCAGATCAGATGCATTTTATATTAACTGGCAAGGGTCTGTCCAGGATATAGTGTTGTGTCACTTAGATTTGGGAAGACAGTTGGGGATTCCACCAGAATATTGTGGTGGAGTGAAATATCTCTGGATTCGAGTTCTGACTCTTTCATTTACTCCCTGTGTGATGTGGGGCAATTCACTTATCCTCAGATCATGAGCACTAATTCCACTTCACCTACTCTGAGATCAATTGTTTTTTAAGACCAGAAGCTCCTTCATATAGATAGCTGTCCTCTCCATCAACTTGGAGGATTGTGCACATAACTAGACCTTAATCCTTCCATCTTTAACAGATTCATCTGCATGCAGCTTCTCTTATATAAACATACATGTCCACCTTTACTCTTTGCTGCTATTCTTTTTTGGTTCTTGTCAGGTTATCTCAGAAGAATAACACCTCCATCCACTCCTACCCCCAACCCCTCTTTCTCCCTGTTATTCCATTTGTGGACTAAGAAAAAATCCTAACTGACTGATAAGGTCTTCATGTAGGAGTAGTACTAGGGACACCAAACAGAGGAAGTTCCTATGGTTTGAATGAACTTAGATTTAAGAAGTTGTACTGTCAGACTCCATACCTCTTCTAGAAATTCTCCTTCAAATTCTCCCCAAAGCTCTCAGCTTACCTTCTCCTTTCTTAAAAGCCAATGTGACTTTTCTCAAGCACAGACAAAAAACTTTGTTAATCAGTTTAGTTTTCCTGTTTTGTCTAGAGATCCTTAATGTGACAGTATTGTGGAATGTAAGCTCAAGAGCAGGGACTCTTGTCTTCTTTGCTTTTGTAGACTTTCCTGGTACTAAGCTTACTGCCTTGCATAGTACTTAATGCTTAATGCATGCTTGTTGAATTCTACTGGTTTTTTTTTTATCATATATTCATATTTTTTAAGAATAAGCTAATTGGGCTTTTGAAGATTAGCCTGGAAATTCAATTATCATTTGTAATGTGGTTTATATGGGAAATTGTTCCAAATAACAAATCTGTGACTGCATGTTTAGAACACAGTCTCTTTTGTGTTGGATACTGACAGGTTTGAAATTTTTAAGAACTATAAAAGGAGGTTAAAAGAAGATTGTTGCAGGGACCTTTTTTCTTAAAAAATCTACTTGAAAATGTTTTTACTTCTAAATTTCTCTTTCGTACTTAAATTGAGATTTACTGTGATTGAGTTAGTTTGGATTGTGTGTGTGTGTGTGTGTGTGTGTGTGTGTGTGTGTGTGTGTGTGTGTTTGGTGGGGGGAGGGGGAAAGGCAAGGCAATTGGAGTTAAGTGACTTGTCCAAGGTCGCACAGCTAGTAAGTGTCAAATGTCTGAGGCTGGATTTGAACTCAGGTCCTTCTGATTCCAGAGCCAGTGCTCTATTCACTGTGCCAACCTTGCTGCCCCTGGAGTTTTTTTTCCAAAGCATTGGTCTAGGAGGCAAGAGAGTCGGTCTTAGTACTGAGTCTTCTGCTAATGAACTATATGAAACCTTAAGGAAGTTAACCATAACTTTTTGGGGCATCAGTGCCCATCTGTAAAATGGGTAGTACTAATTATATAATTTCTGTACATTGTTGTCTGGAGTGTGGATAAGGTAACATAAGAAAGTACTTTGAAGAGTATAAAGCATTACATAAATATAAGGCAGTTGGCATTGCTGCCTTCATCTTAGATATGAGGAATAAACCACAAGATTTCACTTATTTATTCATATTTGGCTTTATGCAGCCTGTGTTCATGTTTATTTAATTGGAATCACATTTTCTTGACTGAGTCAGTTGAAGGCTGCTTTCTTATTATTGATCTTAAATTGTCAATGGACAATTATATAGGACTCCTAGTTTCTCCTCCTTTATCAATTAAGAAGAACCCCGTGGCAAATTCTTTTTATAGTTTCAAGAAAAAACAAACACACAGTTAGTTTGGAATTTCACTTAGCCAGAATTCCCTGCTAATATTTAGGAATTTCTCCCTTCTTAAGTCTTTTTAGTTAAGCTTAAGTTGAACTTTCTTAAATACACCCGTGCTGTTAACTAAACATTTCAGCATCTATGTTTAATATCCACATTATAGCTTCAGATAGTTTTTTAGTTTAAATATTTTCAAAGTTCACTCAACACAAATTCTTTTTTAGAGTTTAGATTAAGTCAGAGAATTTTGTCATTGTCACTTTTTTTTTAAGCAGTTGGGGTTAAGTAACTTGCTCAAGGTTACACGGCTAGTCATTATTTATGCGTGGGTGCTCATTTTCTGAGGCCGGCTCCGAACTCAGGTCCTTCTGACTCCAGGGCCGGCGCTCTATCCACTGCGACACCTAGCCGCCCCCATTGTCACATTTTAACAAACCTTGTCCCTACCTCCTCTAACCTCCAATTTAGGACCATTTTTTCCTCATTGTTATTCTAGTACTTATCATCATTGTTGATAGTACATTGTTGAGGTACAAGTTTATATATGCTCTCAAGTTATAGCAGCAGAAAACCAGTGTATTAATTTGAGAGTATATCTGTTGTGCCATAATGTAAAGATACATACATTATATGTTTGTTCCTGATTTGCCTCATAATTTTGAACCTAAAAAACTGATGGTTTTGACAGAGTCAAATGGTCACTTGTATGAGATATCTGAAAGTGAACCTGGATTTCAAAAAGCTATTTAAAGTTTCAGTTTGACAACAAGGAATACTTCAGGCTAAACCTTGCAGCCTGGATTGCATATCTGTAATCCTAAAATTGGAGCAGATCTGAGATAGTTATCACCCCAGTGAGGTCAGAATAACCTACCTATTCTTAGAAAAGAGTTGATGTTCTGGGACCCAAGTGGACGTCACTGAAACCAAGACAGAACAACTAAATCAACAACAAATTAAGGAAAATGAAGTAGAAGTCAGGCCATCCACTAGTCATCAAAGGAATTGGACGATTCAGGTACTATATTTACCTCTTGCTTCCTTTTTCCTGCTTGTTGCTGTTACTAAAAACAGTAGTAAATTGACTAGAGTGAGTTCCCCATTATGCCTGGGGATTCATTTCTCTTGTTAAATACATTAGTTTGTCTGAAAAATCTTTCCTTTTTATTATAACCACCAGTAATTCACTATATGCTAGGCTTTAAAAAAAAAAAAGATAAGAAGGATAGAAAAAGAGGAAAGTGGATTCTAAGTCCTGGGTGGACTTAGAGTGTGAGACACTTTTTTTGTCATAATTGAATTTACTTAGAAACCTTTCTCAAAAGTATGCAAGATTCTGTGTGTGCATGCATGTGTATGCACATGTACCCACACAAGCACGCAGATTCATGTGCATGTGCATATTTATTTATATTCTCATTTATTCCCTCAATGTTTTAGTTATAGAGAGATAGAAGACAAGTCTTGTTTCTGTTCTTAAAAATGAATAAATTGAGGCACAAAGATTTGCCTTCCTCATTGTCACAGCCATATAGTAGTGAGATAGAGAATTCAACTTTAGATTCTTTATTTCTAGGGCAATGTTAATTTGTAGTAATGTTGTGCTTGAGCTTTCCAATGATGGCTGCTTTTAGTCAGCTCATTGCTCTGTCTTTGATAACCCTTAATATTAAAAGTCATGTGGATGATTTTAGCTATCAAGAAGAATAATTCTCTATAATGCACATTTGGGAAGGTGTCAATAGGCTACAATAAAACCTCACTTTGGGTTTTTTGTTTACTGGGATGACAGCAGAACATAACTTAAATGTTTTCCAGGTTAATTGCTTCCTGTGAATGACATGTTTTTGAGAAATGATCTTTCTGATGTGTTTTTAGTTATGTTTTGGATGTTCAAAAGATTCAGGCACATCATTGGTATTATTTTGCTTTTTTTCTAAAATCAAAGGGTATGATGCGAATGTTTAGAATAATGCAGTCAGTTATTAAAGGTATATTATATTTTATATCTAGAATTCCTTGCTAGTATATTGGAATTTCCCCCTTAAAGAATCCTTCCCCCCAAAGTAAAAATGATTGTATCATATTAAATCTTTTTAATGCCTTGTGCCAGGTGATGATAAAGCAAAGTGGATGATACAGGAAAAAATATTATCATTGCTCTCTTAATTTTTGATATCTAAAGAAACAAAAAGGAATAGAATGTAGAAGCAAATTAGATTTGGCACTTTCCTAGTAGACTTGAAAATCTTTTTTTTTTTTTTTTGCTTTTTGGAGGGCAATTGGGGTTAAGTAACTTGCCCAAGGTCACACAGCTAGGTTTTTGTTTGTGTGTGCGTTAAGTGTCTGAGGCCGGATCCGAACTCAAGTCCTTCTGACTCTGGGGCCGACGCTCTACTCACTGCGCCACCTAGCCGCCCCTAGACTTGAAAATCTTAAGAGAGTTAAATTTATCATTTTGTTTTTGGAGAAGTAATTTTCACAATGTAATCTAATTGTCATTTTTCAGTGATTATTTTTTCTGTAGTAGCTATCTGTCTTGACTTCTTTTATATAAGTTGAAAAGGTCCCTTGTGTGAGGACAAAAACTTAAAATTTTCTGACAACTATAGAAATTAGGGAAATTGTCTTTTTAAAGATATACATGGGCAGTGCAAAGAGAATAAACAGAGACAACCAGCTGCCATCATAGCTAAATGTAACCTTTTGATTTATTATACAGTTTAATTTATGATAATTGTGGTATTTACACTTCTTTCTCTGCAGGCTTGATTCTTGCATCAGAGCTGGAGAAGACTACCATCACCACTGGCAGTGTCTCAGAGAACATTTTAGAATTTTTGACTTCCCTGCTTGCTCTAGACATCTGATTTGCCAAGGGGCTCCCATGAAACCACGAGGGAGCCAGTAAAGAGGCCAGAGGGGATTAGGGCTTACATAGAAAGTCCATAAAGAAATTTGTGACATGCCATTAGGAGGGTCTCAGTGAAAGGAAGAACCTGTAGGCTGTGACTCCAAGCAGCTGAAAGCAGATGGGAATGGGGCTACATCCCTGACGCTTTAAGAACATGATTGATGTCCCATTATGGAGAACAGCATCCCACAGGCCTGGAGCAGATCCCAGCTGCCTTATCATCTATACACATCTTCCTTGCCTTAATGCTGGAAATGTGGATGACTAGCTCATAGCCCTAGTTTGTAAGGCCCCAGCATTTGCCATGAGATTTGTGTTTTCACATTTCTATCTCTGAGCACTTGTTCAATTTGCCTTATTTTATCTTGTTACTGATTGTCTTTGATTAAAAAATAAAAAAAAATGCCAACCACAAAAGAACAGACTCCTGCTTTTTCCATTATCATTCTTATAGAGTTGTACAAGTTCAATGAACTGAACCAAATGTGTCAGGTTTTATTTGCAACTTTTATGTACTAGAGCAAAAAAAGAATTTTGGAGGGTTGAATTAGTGGGTTTGTTTGGGTAAAGTTTACTCTTACTGGTTATTGCATTTATGCTGAATGAACATAGGGGATTATAAAATTTTGTTAAAAGGTATAGTGTTTTTCAAACGTCATTATAAAATTACAATTACAGATAAAGTAATGGCATATTAGTTACCAAAAAAAGCAGTCTTTTGTGTTCAAGCTGGGTTTGCCACCATCATTATAATTTAACTTTTACAACTATATTTAATAGGTAAACAATAGATAGGGCCATGTTTAACAATATGACTGACCAATGTATTCCCCAGATTATCCCACCAAATAGGTATTTCCATGATGAATTTCTTCTCTTGATAGAGCCAGTAGTTAAGCACTGAGAACTGTCAGATTCTTTCCCTTTTATATTATTCTTTTGCAAGAACAATGAAGGGGAAAGAATGGTCAAATGGTCTATGTTTGTCATAACCTAATTGTTGTTTTTCAGGGCAGTAGCTTGGTAGTCTTTCCAGAAGCTGCTTCATGCTTCCCAGAAAGTGGTAGGCAGTGAATTTTGGAAGTCTGTTAGTAGTAAATGCTTTTCTCGGTGGAGTTTCAATGTTCATGGGACCTTGAAGTACAAATCTTAATCCCTTTTAAAATCCTGACATTAGTATTAGAATTTCCTTGTGTTCTATTAAAGGTTTTCTAAGCCTGAATTTCCATTGATAAAGTGAATAATCTGAATTATAGTTTTATATTCCACGATAAATTATAATGCTTGCCCCTTCCTCTCCCTCCGCTCCCTCCCTTCCTCCCTCCAGACAACACACTAGAAACTTCAACTTCAGAGCAAATAGCAAGGCCTAGGGGTCTGATAAATCAGATGGTCTCTTAGTAGTCTGGTTGGCAAGTGTAGAGGGAAGAGAAGGCTGACGTACAAACACATCCGATTTATCTGTTCAACAGACAAAACCATTTCTGCTTCTGATATTGAACCATTTGGCAGTGACAACAACTTTTCTTTCCCTGGGAAAGTAATTTTATGTTGTAGTAGTGAGGTTTGGGCTTGGAATCAGGAAGACCTGAGTTCAAATCCTACCTCAGACACTTAGTAGCAGTGCAGTCCTGGGCAAGTCACTTAACTTCTGGTTTGTTTCAGTTTCCTTGTCTCTAACATGGGGATAATAATAAGGTTGTGAAGATAAAATGAGCCAATATTTGTAAAGCACTTTGCAAACCGTAAAGCTATATAAATGCTGGCTGTTGCTGCTACTAGTACTTCTACCACCTCCACTGCTGCTGCCACCTCTTGGAGCCACAATTTTCTTATCCTGCAAAATGGGGTTGATAATAGCATGAATTTCCCAAAGATTGTCATGAAGATCACAAGACTTTTTGTGTTAAATGCTTTGCAAACTTTACAATGCTGTATTAATGTGACCTAAGCTATTGTTGTTGCTGTTATGATTCCTAACTCTCTATCTCTTGCCTTTACCACTTTCCCAAGCCCCAGAGTCGAATTTCCCAATGCTTCTTAGGTCTTATTAATGTTCAGCTGTCCTGCCAAACTTAATGGAAGTTAATTCATTTTGCCTACAAAACTTTTTTTCCTGATATTTTCTCCCATCAATGTCACAAATTCTTCTAGTCATCTATACTTATAAACTCAAAGTCACCTTGGATTCCTCCTACTCCTTGACCCACCACATCCAATCAATTGTTGTCTTATTCATTCTAACCCACCATCTTTCTTAAATAGTTCTTGATATAGTAGAAGGTGTGATGGATTTGGGAAATCTGGATGCTTTGGGGGAGGTTAATTTTTTTATTAAAGTATATAATATGGTCTTGTGGATTTTTCCCATCATTGACTGATGATGCAATGTGATAAAATGGAAAGACTACTCGATCTGGCATCAGGGGAACTAGATTTGAATCCTGGCTTCATGACTTAATAACTATGTAATTTTAATTTCTCTAGGCTTCAGTTTCCTTATATGTAAATGAGAGTATGGGACTACATTATTTCTAAGGCCCCTTCCAGCTCTAAATCCTAAAATCATTGTCCTAAGCTCCAATTACACAGGAATATTTTCTGTCTCCTGAATGCAACTGGCACTCTTGTTGTTGTTGAGTTATTTCATATGTATCCGACTCTTTGTGACCCCATTTAGGATTTCTTGGCAAATATACTGGGGTGATTTCCCATTTCCTTCTCCAGCTCATTTTTCAGATGAGTAACAGAAGGCAAACAGGTTTAAGTGACTTGCCCAGGGTTACATATCTAGTAAGTGTCTGAGGCCAGATTTGAATTTAGGGAGATGAGTCTTCCTGACTCCAGGACCTGCAATCTTTTCCACTGCACCACCACTGTCTGGCACTCTTTGCTTTTGCTAATGCCATTCCCTACCTTTGGGAAGCCTTCTCTCTTATGTGTCTATTAAAATCCTGTCTGTTTTTTAAGGTCCAACTCAAAATACTATTTCCTCAAGTAAGTCTTCCTTCACCTGTTTTTCTTCCTTGGCTAGGCAGAAGTATTCCTTCTCACCAAAAGTATTGTAACACCTTGATAATTCCTCTTCGGCATTTGTATTTCATTTTGCATTGTAATTGTGTATATGCTGTTTAGTAGAACGAGTTCTTAACCTGGGGTTTATAAACTTGTGTTTTTAAAAATATCTTAATATCTTTCTTTTAATATAATTGGTTTCCTTGGCAATCCTATGTATTTTATGCATTTAAAAACATAATTCTAAGGTATCTGTAGACTTCATCACACTCCGAATGGGGTTCATGCCACAAAAAAGGTTAAAAAAAAAAACCTTCATCTTAGATTGTAAGCTTATTGAGGACAGGACCAGGTTGTTGTTTTTAAAAATTTTCTCTCTCTCACAGTTTCTTATACGTAGTAGGCATTTTTAAAAACCCCACAGTCCATCAAAAAGCATTTATGGAAGCATCTACTATATGCCATGCAGTGTTAACTACTAGAAATACCAATATGGAGAATGAAACTATCCCTACTCTTAAGGAGCTTACACCCTAATGGGAGATATATGATTATATACAGAATATATACATAAAGGGAATAAAAGCAAAATAGTTAAATGCAAGGTATTTTGAGAAAGCTTCATGTAGAAGTTTGAACTTATATATCTTATGGAAAAGAAGAAGACTCAGAGGTATAGGTGAGGAGGGAGTACATTCTGGGGATGGATTACAGCCAGTGCAGAGGCTAAAGAATGGAATGTCATGTGTGAAGAACAGGAAAAATGTTAGACTGAATGGCAGAACACAAGGAGGGGGATTTATATAATAGGAAAGATAGGTTGAGGAAAGGTTGTGTAGCCTTAAAAAGATTGTTCCTGCTTTTCAGTAGAGACATGGTAGACTAGAAGTGCAGGACAAGGCATACATTTCTAGACATGCTTACTTTGTTGATTAGTTTTGCTTTACTAATTATTTGTTGCAAAGAGGGGCTTTATGAGGAGCAGAGAGCTCTGTGCAAGATAATGGTAATGTAAAAAAAAAGGGTCAGATTTTTTTTTTTAAGTCTTACTGAATTATGTTGTAGTAGGCAAGCCACTTGATCTGTTTAGGCCTCGGTTCTAAAGATCTAATATATTAGTCTAAAATTAAATGATTTGCATTAGTTAGGGAAACTTCCTTGGGGAAGAAGCTTTTGAACAGATTCCTAAAGAACTAAAACAATGAAATTGTTGCAATGATAAGCTGTAGTTTCCAGAGGAAATTAGGATGATAAAAGAGCATGAGGCCATGTTATATGAAGATTGGTTGAAGCTGAGTATATTTAGACTAAAGAAGAGAAGGGTATGATTGTTGGCTTCTAGAATTGGAAAGGCTATCATGTTAGGGAGGGATTAGACTTCATCTGTTTGTCCCTGGAGTAAAGGATAGGTGTTTCAAAGAGACATATTTAAACTTGATGTCAGGAAAAAACTGCTTGATATTAGCACTGTCCAGATCCATGGAAGGCTTCAAAGTGAGGCTGGACCAGTGGTTGGGTATGCCATAATGGGGGTTCCTTTAATGCAGAGGCTGTACTAGATGACCCCCAAGATGGAGGAACATCCAACTTTTAGATCTTTGTGGTTCTATGAAGGTATAAAGTTGGCAGATGGTCATAGCCAAATTTGACAAGTCAGAAAACCCAAGTACAAAGCGGCAATCTAAGAATTGATTCCACAACGTCGTTGGTATTTTTTAATTCCACAGGGAATATGAAGTTGCAGAGATACTTGTCCTTGGGAAATTTTACAGTACAAAGCATTGCTTGACTTATAGAGTTACTATTGTAAGTCATTAATTGTGACTTTTGAGCATTTATTGTGGTTGAATGCTTTAATTAGATGGAAGAATTTTGTTTTGGAGGCCTCACATTTCCATAAAAGTTATTTTTGGTGGTAGAATAGACATGTCAGCATTCAGCACATTTCAGTTATGTTAATTTACTTTTGAACTTAACCTTTTTGCAATCTTAAGTAAACACCGTAAAGTTAAACTTATTGTCTACATCACCTTAATTTAGAGAAGTCAATTAGTTAGATTATTATGTCAGTGCTGGGGATAAGACCTCGTGGGATTATAAGTTATCATTTCTCTGAGCCCTTGTTTTCTTGGGTAATGCTGCTGATCTCATGAGGTGAATTTGAGGAAAGCTCTTTATGAACTTAGAACCTCTATGTAAAAATGAGCAGTTATTATTAGAAATTGTGTAAATGACAAAGAGACCTTTTTTTCCTCTTTAATAGAGTTTATTTCAGTGTTCCTAAAGGCTTATTCCTTTAGAGAACTTGCAAATATCTGACTTTCACAGAATATTTTAGTATAGGGGCGGCTAGGTGGCAAAGTGAGTAAGAGCACTGGCTGTGAGTCAGGAGGACCTAGGATCGGTTCTGGACTCAGATACTTAGCACCCACATGAAAAACCTGGCTGTGTAACCTTGGGCAAGTTACTTAACCCCAATTGCTTTAAAAATACATATTTTAGTATAACATTGGTGATGAATTCTAATTATTATTTTCTTTTTGCTTGTCACTATCAAGATTTTTCAGGGATAGAGTTTTATTCTCTTTTTAAGAATGAATCCAACATTTTCCTTGGTAAATTTCTGCTTAGAGGTAGGTCTGTTCTGAGGGATGTTTTCAAAGCAAGCTAAACTGAACCTCAAAAACCTTAAACTCTGTTATATAAGTAACCCCACCACTGCATTTTATTCTAATTGAGCAACTGCTTCTGTGATTAAGATTGGATTAAAACTTCTATCAAGAAATTTCTGTTATTTGTGAGAAGTAAATTATAGCACTTGACTTTTCTCTTCTCTCCTAGGTCATTTGGATCCAGGATTCCTTGCAAGTGACAAAACAGCTTCTGGCAATGCACAACTCAATGAAGAGATTAATATTGCCTCTTCAGACAGTGAAGTAGAGATTGTGGGAGTTCAGGAACATGCAAGGTAGGATAGTATTTTTTTTTTTCGATTTGAATTTGAGTTTTACTTTCACTAGGGTTAAAAAAATGTAAAGCCAAATGCTTCTCTTTCCTAACCTTAACCTTAACCTTCCATTTCCTGTAAGAAAACAGATAAAGGAAAGAACTGGCCAAATGGTGTACCTAGTATGCATAGTGGATATTGTCTGTCAGGTTCTTCCTTATGAGATGTTTTCTAGTTAAGTATGTAGAAACTTCTGAGTTAAGGAATGTGATACAATATTGCTTCAAATTTTGACAAATTACCTTTTTTTTTTTTTTTAAGATTCAATACCTTTAAACTACACCAGGACTTTTGGGATATCTGTGGGTTACAACTGGTGTTTTCCTCCCTTAATTTTCAGTACTTAAGGGTCATGACTGAAGTGACTGAACAAAAGGGACAGTTTTTAAAGCTGAGACCCTAGGGAATGCTACACTTTTCTCCCTTTTATAGATGAAATAGCATCATAAAGTTTTTGTCATGACTATTTGTATCACTCAGATTTCCTTTCTTTTAACTTGGCCTTAAATGATACTGGTAGTTAAAAATTAAAGATAACTTTTAAATTCTCAAATGTCTTTCATAGAAAGTTGCGAATCAAAATGAAAGTCAATTTGGTCTACCTCATGTCAGTCTCTGTGCTTATTAAGTGCTGTATATCAGTGCCAGGTGCCAGCCAAGTGCTAGGGTGAAATTGTCTCTGTCCTCCAGGGGCTTGGCATTCTATTACTTTTCACTTGATCAAATGAGATTATATTTGTAAAGCACTTCAAGCAGTGCCTGGCACCTAGTAGGCTTTTAATAAAAGCCTGTTCCTTTTCCTTACTTGTTCCTACTTAGGTCATATATAGAACTGGGTTTCAGAAAAGCCTGGAAAATTAACCTAGTTTCCTCTGATTACTTCAAGTAACTTTGAAGTAGAGAGGAAATCATATATATTATCTGCATTTAGTGAAGATAATTTTTTTGAAACCTGTTTGTAATGAGAGTTAGTGTGGAACTGATCTTTCAGAGAAATCTGTTCCTTGCTGCAGTAAGATTTCTTCTTCTTCTTTTTCTTCTTCTTCTTCTTCTTTTTTTTGAGGGCAATTGGGGTTAAGTAACTTGCCCAAAGTCACACGGCTAGGTTTTTGTTTGTGTGCGTTAGGTGTCTGAGGCCGGATCTGAACTCAGGTCCTTCTGACTCCAGGGCCGAAGCTCTATTCACTGCGCCGCCTAGCCGCCCCAAGATTTATTCTTCTGACAGTCATAATTTCAGCATTTAGGATTTGACATGGCATTTTCCCCTAAGTGGCCAGGACTGAATTCTTCAGAGAACACCATGAATCTTCTTTGAGTCTGTGTATTGCTTTATCACTTGTATTTTTCCTGTCTCATTTTTTTCTCATTTCATCCCTCTTTCATTCTTTACTTTCTTCAGCATATCTAAGTTTTGTTTCCTTCTCCACTTTATTTTCTTCTTCTTTGTGAATTCTGTTGCTTTTACTGTTCCTTCTCTATTGCATCCTGTTGTATGGTTTACTGACTCTCAGAAATATCTTTGAATTTTGACCATCTCTTTTTTCTTTTGTACTGTATTTCTTTTGTGCTAGTTTTCCCCATTTTGGCTCTTAAAATATCTTTATTGTCTGCTCATTTTTTACTTCCTCTCAACTTCCATGCTTCTCTTGTTGATATTTTACATTTTCCCTGTTAGATTCACCCTTTTTCTTTTATTGTTTTTCCAATGATTTTTTAGTATTTTCTTCTTGCTTACTTGACCTTATTAGGGAGAAGTTAGAACTACTCATTTTTTCCTCATGTCCCTCTACTCCTTGCCATCAGTTTCTTTTATATTAATCTTCCATATCTTCTTAGGTATTATCCTTGTGATCTTTAACTCTATAATGAGCTTCTTTCTCCTTTTTTCATCTTTATAAAATTCCTTCTAAAATTTTTCCGTATTTAAAAATCTCACTTTCAAGTCCATATCCAGACTTGTTCGGGATCAGCTAACTCCATATTAAATATCACAGTTTTCTGTTGTTACTGTTTTTTATTTTGGTCTCCCAAATTTCCTTTCTCCTTTATGTCATTCAGAATGACATTGGCAGAATTACCATAAAGTATACCATCAGCACACATACATACCCTTCATTGATTTCTTCTTGTCCAATACTTCAAATTTTAATTTATTCAGTTCCCAATACCTTTACTTCTTCCTAAATCTCCATTTCTTTTCTTTCTTCATGTCTAAGCACATCATTTACTTACCATAGCTCTTCCTTATCTTGGTGAATGCTGCTTCTCCACATTTTCATGTGGCCAGAAGCCTAATTCTCTAGCTACCTCTTTTCCCCTACTTTGCTCCTCCATTCCACTTTCCATCATAAAGCCTTTATTTTACTTCCATACCTAAAAGCTTTCGCCTACAATGACTAAACTGAAGGTCAGAGCTTTCAAGAAAAATTGAAAAAATTCACAGCAGTTCTATAAAATCATGAAAATCAGAGACAAGTCCATTGTTCTTCTAGTACTGGTAATTTCTATGATTTTGTCCTCTTTGTTTACCTAGATTGTAAGTGCACTAGAGAGAGACATATGGTCTCAGTTTTTGTAAAAAGTCAAATGACTGAGTAAATGTAAAATGCCAATGTAACTTTCAACTCTTTTGTCAGGAAACATTCTCTTTTGTCCTCTTAAACACTGGAATATTAGGAATAAGTCTTTGGTTCTGTTCCGTATGTTTATTTCCTGTAGAAATTTTATTCTTTCTATAGATGGCTGATCCATTTTAAAAAACAATATGGCATTTCAGAGCCCATTCACCCGAAGTGCTGTTTTTGTGTTTTTGTTTTCTTCCATTTTAAGTATAGCTAAGACATTTTTAAGTGACCCATGCACATGCATGTGGACACAGCCTTTTGGACTCTGAGGATGGCTTTGTTGACCTCTTTTCTTTAAGCCTTCCACAATTCCTGACCTGCTTCCTTTTCAGTGTTCTCCATATTAAACACAAAGACTGAAGGGCCACAAAGTGGATGGGGAGGCTTTCTTTTTGGTTGCGTCAGAATTGCACCTTTTCGTTGCTTGTATCTTATCTGGAATTTATTTCTCTTGCAGGTCTAGGGTTGCAGTTATGAAGTATTGATGGGCTTCTGGCAGGGTTATCGCATGGAAAAAGGTTTTAGGTTTTGATCCACATCTTTTTGTTCTAGTTTGATGTGCATGCTCAGTCAGATGTTTGTTTGGATTTAGTCGTCCTGTTCTCATTGTACTTTCTTATCCATGTTACACATCGTTACTGGAGTTCTGAGGGTTTATGAAACTCAGGCTTTTTCCTTGAGTGGTTGTTTGGGGGGTTGTGGCTCAGAGTCTGGGGGCTTGGTGCCATGTTTCCTCCCTGGAAGTGTTTTGATATTTGAATTGAGTCATTTTGGTTGTGATGTATGTGCTTTGGTGATAATAATAGTTTCTTTTCCTTGCATGTTAAATTCTTTCCTTGCTCCTTTATTTGCCATTGTGATATGTTCATTTCAATTCCACATTTCCTTTATGTAGTCTTAGACTAGAAAGCATGCTTTCTGAGCTAATAGTTGAATGAAACTTTGCTGATGGCTGCTTTGTGTTGATGGTTGATGCATTGAATTTCTTTTCCAAAATCATCATTTCCATATAGTGTTTTGTGGACAACTTGTTTTCAGTGTGGGGTATTATCTTTTATGTTATTGAGATGCAATTAAAGATTTCCCACTCAACTGGATGGAAGTGTCATCACCCTTCCTAGTGTTACCCTGAACTTAATCAGCCATATATAGGATTCTGTGCTCTGTCTGGTCCCCTCTTTTGACAAAATAAATGAGTTTCTGATCTCAGTATAATAAGCTCATATAAATTGCCTTACTTCTGTTTCTTCATCAATACCAGTAACAGGGTGGTTGCAGAAGAAATCTGTTGAGGTTGCATCTATTTCATATCACTGAGCCATGTTAGGTATATCCCAACCCTCCCATCTTTCTTGAACCCTGTCAGTGCATTTTCCCAGATGGTTTTTTGCAACTTTGCATTGTGGTTAGCCTCTACTCTTAGACTTTAAGCACCTTTGGTCATTGATGCTAATGGTGACATAGGTCCTTAACCAAATAATTGATGGGAGATGGGAAAACTTTTTCATATTAAGCTGAAGCCTTCCTAGAAGCTAAGACATCTATTAATAGTAAATACTGAAAATCTAAGGAGGAAGATTGAAAGACATGGAGCCGATGGCCAGAAGTATTTCCATAAAATAACAAGTAATTGCTTAGTGTTCTAACAGGAAAAGTAAATAGGAATGTTACTACAAAAGTAGTATAGAGTGATCAATAAATAAGTACGTAAAGGTTTAATTTTTAAGGTATTAACTCCTACAAATAATTTAGCTAACCTGAGCCCGTATTCCTTGCATTTTCTTCTTCTCTTCAACATTGTGAAACCTCTTTTTAAAAAAAAAAATTGGTTTCAGTGGATGAAGGACATGAAGTTGATCATATTTCTCTCTAAAACAGGGAAAAGTTTTAAGGAAAGTTTTTTGTTTTTTGTTTTTTTTGGTTTGTTTTTTGTTTTTGTCAAGTGAGCTAATATGTCAGTGTGGAACTCAAAGCCTGATTTCATTGTACTTCTTCCTCACCCCCACCTCCTGTCACATGCAAATGAAAATACAGAGTGATCCAAAAGTCTTAGTGGAGTTTTAAATCATTAAAACTCAAAACAGTGCTCAGACCTTTGGGACACCATGCATTTCTGATGGGAGATGGAAGGAAGTAATCATTGGATTGGTTCAGTTCAGTTAGCTCATTTGCTCGTCTTTTGACTTCTGTGGTCCATATCACAAAGGGATATACAAACTACATGAGAATTTCCTTTTTATGTTAAGATTCCCATAAAACTGTGATAATTAGACTTGACTCTTCACAGCATTTATCTCCCTTGCAGTTCTTTCCTGTGGATTCTTCAGTTTTCTATAAGCTTTTAACTATCTCTTATTTGAATTCAGTCATCCCAATAACAGATGCTATTTGTATAAGACCTTAGGGGAAGATCTCTTTATTACTTCATTGGTATCCTATAGTTTTCTAGCATATGTTTCTCCTGTATAGCTTCCTCAGTTTTCACATTTATACATTGTTGAGTCCTGTACTGTTTCCTTGCTCTTTCCTTATTCAATGCTTTTAGCTACCATTAGATTGAGAGATAGTTTTAAGATTCTTAGAGAAAAACTTCTGTGGCTTAGCCAGTCAGACTTGGGAATACTAAATCTGGGTTGATTTATTTAATGTTAGGCTCCTTGTTCTCTTGGATTCTAGTTGTGTTTATACCATAAATTAGCTTTAAAAATATAGGTAATCCCAAATTCATAGCTAAATCACTGTTTTCAGTGATTAAGCTAATAATAATAATTAAGCTAATAATATCTTGGCAAAAAAAATTTTTTTTTTGGCTTTTTGGAGGGCAGTTGGGGTTAAGTGAATTGCCCAAGATCACACAGCTAGTTTTTGTGTTAAGTGTCGGAGGCCAGATTTGAATCAGGTCCTCCTGACTCCAGGTCTCTATGGTGCTCTATTCACCGAACCACCTAGCTGTCCCCTCTTGGCAAAATTTTAAATGATGCCACTGTTCTGGCTGGGAGGAGGAGATTGTTCCTCAGTAACCCATTTAGCAAAGGAGTAACTTTCAGGCTGATTCTCCAATAGAAACAGGAGTCTTGTTTCAGGAACTTAACGTTCCTGTGTTCAGGCCAAAGTATATCCACTCACAGAGGCAATTCTGGCATTGATCCCTGGTCATCATTACTAACCTACAGCTCTGCTGAGGTAGGTTGGGCTGGTAGTGTTCAGTCAGAACCGAAAGTTCCAAGAGGCCCAATACCACTTTTTATATACAGACACTCTAAGCATCTTCTGAGCCCTGCTTTGGGAGCCAGTGTCCCTGTAGTCAGGCCACCTGTTAGGTCTCATTTAAGCTTAATTAGGGATAGTCAGTTCTTACGATGGAAGAACACAGGTGGTAGTGATCCCACCAGCTGCCTTCTTCATATCTGACTCAATATTTCATCCTGGGAAACTTACAGAACCTTTCAAGGAATGTGAAACCCAAGCTGTTCATGATTCTTTTTCTCCCAGATAGCCCTTGAAGGAATTTCTCAGATGGATAATTCTGTCCCACCAGCCCATACCTCTTTGAGAGCTTGAGTCCAGTAGATAAGGACTCTGCTCCATCTGGCTCCCCCAGACACTGTGCTCTGTGATAGAGAGGTGCCATGTTTATTCTTTGCTTTTTTAGTGCTAGGAATTGGCCCCTGTGCACATTCTAGTGCTCAGGAATCCTCACTGAAATAGAGAGTTACAGAAATCGAATCCGTGTCTTAGGGCTGCTGCTGCTGCCTTTTAATTCACATTGCCAAAATTGATATTGTGATTGTTAATGTCACCATCATCATCATCATCATCATTACTATTATTGGTGAGCATGCATCCTCTGTTGCTCTGACATTGTTTTCTGATTTTAAACCTGAGTTAATATTAGGTTGTAATTTTCTTACAGTTTTAATTGTTTTCCTTTAGCAATATAATTTATCTAATGTATCTTTTGGCCTAAGGATTTCAAATTATATTTAAAACAAAATAAAAAGTAAGCAGGACTGTCATTCCTTGCTAGGTCACCCTTAATAGTGAAAAAGAATGGGCCTCCCCAGAAATATGACATGCCCACAGTTGACCAGTGACAGAGCCATGACAGTTCAGAAGTTTTATATATATATACACATGCGCACACACACACATTTTTTTGTGTGTATGTCCAATGTTGTGATCCTTGGCCTTTCTATGTTAAACCATATCTGTTACATATATATACGTGATGTGTTTTGGATTACACAGCTATGCGTATCAGACTTAGTAGTAAAGGTACTAGCCAGTGTAACTGAGACTACATTGTTTGATATCACAATATTTGGAACAAACATTTGCAGAATTAACTTTGCTTTTGTTATTCCTTCTGTAGGTGTGTCCATCCTAGAGGTGGTGTGATTCAGAGTGTGTCTTCATGGAAGGATGGCTCAGCCTTACAATATTTTAGCAGCCGGCAAACACAATCATGGACATCCGTGACTCCCCAGCAGAATTGGTCTTCACCTTCGGAAGTAGTCGATCTTACCTTGGATGAAGACAGCAGACGCAAATATCTACTGTAACACGATGTCACTGTGTTTCTTCCCCGCTGTACCCTTCCTTTTCTCTTTGGCACAGAAGTTCATTGTCATTGCTTCAACTTCAGAAGCCCTGCTCTTGGCATTTGTGGAATTGAAACTTGTGGAGAATTACCCCTTTAAAAAAACACTGAGGTTTTATCTTTTAAAAGTCATTTAGGAAAATGAAGGACTCTTACCACCCTTCATTAGGAAAATGAGAGATAGTGATGAATTTTATGGGGAAAAAAGCTGCAGTTATATGCGGTGAATATTAATCAGAGGAAATACTATCCAGCTCTGCCTTCCTCACTCCTGATAGAATAATATTAGTTTAATTACAAGGTGAATTTTAACTGGGGTTTTGGAACCTTGTATTTCTCTCTGTGAGTGAAATTATAACCTACAGGGTTAGCTCTTCCTTTCCTTCCCACTGGCCCTCTTGCCCCAGGGCATTTGCACATTTCTCAGTCAGGTTCTATTATTGGCACTCAGTAGGACATGTGTGTTAACAACTTGTCCTTTTAAGCAGAAAACAGGAGCATTACTGTTTCTCTCTTAACTTAGTTTTCTGCTCCCTTTCCTGACTACTTGCCTGACTGGTGACTTGCCACAACTTGAATGACTTTGCTCTGATGTTGTGATCACAAATGCTGTTAAGTTGACTTCTGTTGATTCCTTGTTTGCAATAACTTTTAACTCTGAAAAATGAGAATTTCTTGACTAGTAGCTACTTCAAGGATAATACTTTTCTGAGGAGGATTGGTATCAGTGGAAAAAAAAATCTCCATTCTGATTCCATTGGCTTTTCTTTTATTTCTGGTGTACTCAAATATAACTGGAAAATGTATAGAGGTGAAATTGGGAACCTGTTACATGGGCCTGAAACAGAGAGAGAGGTCAAAGTTGGGAGGCTCTAGGAACTCATAAGCTTGCATGGCATTTGGCAAGAGTGTTAAGTGCCTTCTTTCATAGCAAGTCTCTCCATGTAGGGCATAGCCAATAAGCGCTAAATACATAAACTGATGCCGAACTGATGTCGTGCTTGGATATCTTTCTCCTTCCTACCTTTAAAAGAATAATATATGCCATAAGAAGCACATGTTGCAACATTCTAGATTTTACATAATTAAAAATAGGGAAAATTCAGGAAATGCCAAAGTTGAGGTATTCGTGGCATTGTTAAACTACTTGGTATCTGGGATTTATTTCATTTATTGTTCATATCCCTTAAAAGCAATAGCTTTGATAACACCATGTACAAAGGTGGGGTAAAGTGATGTTGCTTTCAGGACCTCCTCACCTTTTGGTTTTTCTTAGCCTTTTCTTTTTGGTTTTCTGGTAATTCAACTATTGGTCAGCTGCTTTATGCATCAGTGGCTGCTGCTTATCATAGGAGCATGCGTGAGAACTGCACAGTCAGAATAGTCTGCCTCACCCTAGTCCAACATTTAAAATACTTTTATTTTTAGTAAAGCGTAGTTTCTTAATGAACCCTTTCTACTACTTTGGGTTCTTAATGCCCTCTTCCTACGGGGATGTGTTTTTGATCACATACTCTTTGATCAGCTCCTTTCTCTGATATTTTTTTCATTTGCTTTTGTTTCCCATCAGTTGTTCAGATTCAGGCTTTTGAGATAACAATTCCAGTTTATGAATCTTAATTCTATCCTGTATTTGGGCCTCTTGGCAAAACCAAAGACCAAAAGTGAGGTCGAAAAGAAACTATTCCAATCTGACTGTTATTAATGTCCTCAGACTGTTCATGTTTAATTTTGGCATTATTTTATTAAATACGTTGTACTATCACAAGCTATTATTTACTTAGCTTAAAGTGCTTTGCCAAGCTGAATGCACAACTCTTGGTCTTTGTTTTTCAAGGAAACCAACTTGAAGAATATAAGGTGGGCCATGCTATATCACTTGAAATTTGTTTAAATATTTTCTCCACAGACAACTTTGTAAAACTCCTTTCAAGTAAATATCATTACAGAGAAAGTTCTGTTTAATAAAGTTATTTCTGTAGCCCATTGTAGATGGGCCATAGAAACAACACACTGTTGACCCATTTGCAACAAATTCTCTACATAGCATATAATCCTCTGTGTTAGTGCTTTCTTGGGTGGAGTGGGGTGGGGGGATCAGAGGTTTGTATTTTTTTTTTTTGTAGGTAGGAAAAGGAGTGTTGAGCTGTCCCTAAACTCTTCACACTTCTTTTGTCCTACCAACAAGTGGTACCTTTCAACTCTTATTGCCCCTTCCCTCTTTAGACATCCCAACCAACTAAACTTTCTAATAGTCTCCAGAACAGAATGATAGATAAGAGATCCAGGAACTAAGAGGAAGAGAGGGATGGTAATGTCATGAACATTATACTCACTCTTCTACTGTATTTGGGGCCCATCTTTTTACATATTGATTCTTCAGAGATTCTGGGCAAGTTGTTTCATTGATAGCCCTTGTAGACTGGAGATGTACTTTTAAGCAATGTACTAATTTTTACAAAATTCCATGGTGAGAAAGCAGTTTAGACAGCCCTTAGAATTCCTTCTTAAGGGATTTTATCTATATAAATTTTTCATTTGATGGCACAAAGAATAGGAAAAATTTCCCAAAGCAATAGCTCACAGAGACAGTGCTCTCAGGGTTACCTTTGTACTAAATAGTACAGCTAGGCCACAAATTGGTTTCTATCTCAACTTAAAAAATAAATTAGAATTTGAACCAATGACTTATGTATTGTTTGATCATGCCCTATAAGATGTAGTTGCTGCTTTTTGGTATCTGCTAATTTTTTTTTGTTTTGTTTTTTGCTTTTTGTTTTATTTGAAGGGGCCAGATTAATTGGACCCCCTTTTCTTTGCAGTTGAGCATCCCATAATGCTGGTATCATTGTACCAATTGTGAATATAGATCTTTTCCTGATTTGCTAATTTAGTAATGTGCATCATTTTTAGCAAGTTAGCACTGTAGGTAACTGAGAGGGAAAAACAATGTGTTAGTTACCTGCTTTTTCCTATCTCATGAGGTGTCTGAGAGAACTGAGGACATAGTTTAGTCTTTCCTATTAAAAATAAATAAATAAGCAGAGCCCCTAAATTCCTGTTTTCCAGTATGTATATGATGTGACTTCCATGTATATAAAAACAACTGCGCCCTAACCAAACTTCCTCAGATTGTGCACTGTTTATAGTTTAAAATAATCACGTATCTTAGTCTCATGCTGTTGGGTTTGTTTTCCATTTTATTTAAAACACTACATATTTCTTATTCTTTTAACAAATTTTAAAGGGTAGTGATCTTTTAAAAAAACACACCCACAATCACTGGATAGTTAGGAGATGTTATTCTGTTTGTTTTTGTTTTATATTTTAAAGAGAGCAAAGGGCAGCAAAGCTCTTTCTATTTTTTGCTCCTCTCACCAGGAAAGTGAAATGTTAGCCATTGTGTGGCTAGGAACCAATGCACTTGGTGGTTTAACAGATCTACTGTTGCTGGAGTTTGAACTTGGAACTTGATGCAGTGAAGACAAATCATTGCTTAGAATTAATGTTTTAAAATGTGCAACTCTAGTTTTAAAAGAAATTTGGTTCTTCTTTACATTCATTATTTAGTTCTTGTTTCCATCTAGTATTTAATGGTCTTTGAGAAAAAAAATAATAAAACAGAGTGTTATATATATATTTTTTGGTGCAAGATAAGACCTTCTGTTTTTTGAAATAAGTCTGTAGCATAAAGGTTAAACTATTTTAAGACAAAATAAAATAGAGTGTATTTAAACAATAATATTTGTCTGAGGCATTTTTTCTTCCTGCTTCACTCAATAGGATATTGTTTTGGTTTTTTTAAATTTTGTTTATTTTTAGTTTACATCATTCATTTCCACAAAATTTTGAGTTACAAATTTTCTCCCTGTCTTTCCCCTACCCACCACCCCAAAACAGTGATCCCAATGTATACCCTTCCCTAATCTGCTCTCTCCTATATCTTCTCCCATGCCTCCTCCGACTTTCTGGTAGGACAAGATGGATCTCCATCCCCCAATGCCTGTATATCTTATTTCCCAGTTGCATGTAAAAATAATAATTATTATTATAAATACATATATATATATATTTTAAACATTTGATTTTAAAACTTTGAATTTCATATTCTTTCCCTTCCTCTCTCATCACCCACCCTTACTGGGAAGATGAGCAATTCAATATAAGTTATACATATGTAGGTACGCAAAACATTTCCATAGTGGATATATTGTGAAAGACTGAGTATATTTCCCTCCATCCCATCCCCCCCACACTTGTTCTATTCTCTACTTTGACCCTGTCCCCTTTCAAAAGTGTGTGCTTCTAACTACCTTCCCCCCCGAACCTGCCCTGCCCTCCGTCATCACCTCTCATTCCCTTCCCCCCTACCCTCCTGTAGGGCGAGATACCCTATTTAGTGTGTATGTCATTCCCTCCCTAAGCCAAATTCAATGAGAATAAGGTTGACCCATTCCCTTTTGCCTTCCTGTTCTTCCCCTCCATTGTAACAGTTTTCTCTTGCCTCTTCTATATGAGATAATTTACCCCATTCTGTCTCTCTCCATCTCCTCTCACTATATTCCTCTCTCACCTCTCAATTTCACCTTTTAAGTATCATCCCTTAATAGAATATTGTTTAAAGCATCTCCAGATTCAATTACCATCTCTTAGAGCTCAAAATTTACATATCCTTCCCCAGATTCTCTCCTGATTTCCAGTCTTACATCTCCAACTGCTTTTTAGACATCTCAAATTGAATGTCCAGGAGACATCTTAAACTCAACATGTCCAAAACAGAACTCACCATTTTCCACCCCTAAACCTTTCCCTCCTACCTTCCCTGTTATTGTAGAAAGCAATAGCATCCTTCCAGTGCCTTCACTATCCCTCACCCCCCGTAACCAAACTGTTGCCAAGGCCTGGCAATTTTACCTTTGCAACATCTCTTGAATGTGGCTTTTCTCTTCTGTCACTGCCACCTCTCTAGTGTAAGCCCTCATCACTTAATGCCTTTATTACTACAATAGCCTCAAGTCTCTCTTCACTCTAATTCACCTCTCAATTCACCACTAATTCAGCCACTCAAGCAGTTTTCCTAAAATTCATGTTTGACTATGTCACTCCTCCACCCACCCCCCACTCAATAAACTGTGCTTCTAGGATCAAATACAAAATGCTCTTTGGCATTGAAAAGTCCTTCATAACCTAGGACCTTCCTAATTTTCCAGTCTTGTTATACCTTAATTCCTAATATGCACTCGATTCTGGCTTCCTGGCTATTCCAAGCTATTCCATATAAGATAATCCCATCTCCTTGGCTCCAGGCATTTTTTTTCTGGTTGTCCTCCATACTTGGAATACCCTCTAGCTTCTGCTCACACTACTAACCTGCCTGGTTTCCCATCTTTTACTGGAAATATTCCCCACCCCTTCTTAATTCTAATGCCTTCCCTCTGTTATTTTCTATTTATTCTGTATATAGACAGTTTTACTGGGTGTTTCTGTTGCACATGCTACAGCTTCTTGGAGCCACTGGTGAGAGTTAGGTGAAAGATCACACCAAGGGTAAATGAGCAGCTTTGTGAAAAGGGCCCAGCAAACCACACCAGATGTGCTAGTCCTCCCTAAGCACCCCATACAACTCAATCAGCTAAACCAGGATGAGGGTAACCAACAGGGCTCAAGCCCATTGGCAAGTTAGGGGGATGTCTACCACAAGCACGTGAAGGCTGGTGGAATGAACGCATCAGAACAGTTTGTTCCAAATGGCCCAAAGGCAGGTGGAGCAAGTGCTGTGGAGTGCTTAAAGCTTGGTCAAACATTTATATCGTCAATGTGATACCCATAGCAGCTGCTATGAATATGTATGCATTTTTCCAGAGTAAATTCGAAAAATAGAAGTAACTCCTCCTCAAAGGCAAAACCAAAATATTTATTCAGATACCAGAAAACCAGTTCCACCATGGTAACAAAGAAGTTTATACAGATCACCAATCCAGGCAGCACTGACATCCCTAAGCCTTCCTTCCAGCAGGCCTTCCCTCCAGCAGACCTTCCCACAAATGAGCTCCCCCAGGCAAAATTCCTCCCCTCTCACTCAGCTAGCTGTTCTTCCTCAGCTCTACCTACCTCCATCCCTCCCAGATCTGCCTCACTCTGCTCTACCCTTTGGGCAAGCTCCTCCCACCATGGGCTCCATGTGACTCAAGCTCCATCACAGCAGTCAACTGGGCCTCAGATCAAAGAAGGTTACATAGGCCTATTAATGGGCCAGGAAGACCTTCCTATTTCATTAACATAACATTGAAGACACCAAGGTCATCCACTGCATCTCCCTTCAGTTCTTCTGACTTGTCTTGGCATTGGACTTCAGTGTCTCTGGAAAAGAGACTGACAACTCTGTGCATCTGCCTCACTTCATTCCAGTTCATGTGCAAGTCAAGACATTGCCCATCACATTGTGATGTCATTGGTCTTCTTTGAAAACAAAGGATGAACAACAATCTTATACATAATTTGCTTTATATATATTTATGCAAAGTAGGCACCTAATAAATATTGGTGGGCTGCTTGAAAAGTGAGTAATACCTCATTAACATTCAACATTCTTCTCGACATTTCTGTGCTGTTCTGGATGCTGATGTTGATTTTCCTGATAATAGCAGGATTCCTTTAGAGTTCACTTTGCAAAGTGGCTTGAATATGGCATTTTTAGATTGAAGGATAATGAGGTTGATGCTTGCATTGCCAGAGCTAGCTTAGTGTTTGGGAGGCTCCGAAGGTAAGTGTGGGAGAGGAGACTGACTACCAGATTGAAGGTCTAGAGACCCATTGTGATGACCTCATTGTTGTATACCTGTGAAACTTGGACAGTATACCAGCATCATGCCAGGAAACTGAATCGCTTCTATTCGGATTGTCTTAGGAAGATTCTGAAGATCACCTAGCAGGATAAGTTACCAGACACTGAGGTCTTACATACCAGGATGCTTTTATTTCTCATCTCTACTCCTTAGTGCCCCAAAGTACCCACACTGACAACCAGAATGTTGTCTTAGAATGCCACTTTTTGGGTGGCATTTACAGGTCCTAGAATTGCCCACAGAGAGGTTCTGGGAAACAGGATTGGTGCTCTAATTAATGCTGGCCACTTACCTTTCTGGGAACTGAACTAGGCACTCTCACTTAATTCCCAGATGCTAGAGATGGAATCTGCTTCTGCTTCCCAGAGCACTGAGAAAGGTTATATGACTACTTTTCACTATTGAAGCAAAATGTGTAACACTTCAAAAATAGCCTAGACTTTTTTCTTATTAACTAGTTTCTTTGTTTCTTAATTTCTTGTTACCAAATGTCAAGATAGGTCCTATTTAATGTCAAAGAATCTCTTTTATTTCAGTCAGTAAACAAGATGTTTAGGATCTACTATGTTCCAAGCTTGGTTGGTTAGTTGGTTGTTGTCCTTTGTTCTCGAAGAGGACCAAAATGACATCACTGTGCTAGGGTCAAGTTTCAGTGTGTCTGACTGGCTGATCAGACCAACAGGAGCTCAGAATGCTCTGTCACAGGTCAGGCACAAATAGTCTGTGAACATTTGGGGTGGAATCTCCAAATTTGCACATCCTACGCTTCCTTTGAGCAACTTCACTTCTGCTTTGCTCATAGAGCACAGCACCTTCTCTGATGTGGGCACTCCATGCTGAGTGGTCCTATACCAGTATCTCCCAGGTCACACAATCATTTTCAAAGTTCTTGAGAAAGACCTTGAGAGTTGTCCTTGTATTGCTTCTTCTGACCACCACATGAGCACTTACCCTGTGTGAGTTTTCTATAAAAGAGTCTTTTTGGCAAGTGTCCATTTTGTATTTGAAAAACGTGGCCAGCCCATCAGAGTTGCGCTCTCTGAAGTGATCTGAATGCTTGGCAGTTTGATTCAAGTAAGGACCTTAGTGTCAATTTCCAATTCTTAGCCACTCTTGATCTCTCATTTAAAAAAATTTAATTTTAACCCTTTTAAAACTCTCACTTCATTTCTTTTAGCAAATATAGCTGAACATGTGCCCAGGGCTCTGTTTTTATTTGCAGCTTTGCTTGTAGGTGTTTTAGAGTTATTCTTTTCTGGGTTTGTGTCTTGGGCATCCTTGTTACTATAGTATTTCTTAGCGGTGGGATTCTTTATTTACTCATTCTTCCAGCTTTACTTCCCTAACTTTGTGTTAGGGTCAGGCTCTGCATATTTCGGGGGAAGGACCAGGAGAGAGATGTATGGAACTTACTTTGGCCTACTTTGTATTCTCTTGGGTCCTTCTTCAGCTTTCTCTAGGTACTGGGTGGTGTGTTCTTCGAGGGTCTCAGGGGTAGTTCAGTCTGGGGGCATGTAAACTTTGAGTGGGTCCAAAGCTGTCTGATCCAGGGTGAAATCTGCTTGTTGACCTCCTGGTCTGAGCTTTAAAATTCCTGACCCATATTTGGGTTTTTATAACATAATTGGATTTGGCTCTGGTTTGAGATCTAATAGATTGCTACTGGCCCTAGGGTATCTGGAAAGCTTTGTAGGTTTGGAGACTCTGCTGCAGGCCCCCTCTTTGAGTTCCATGCTCTGGTTATTTAGCTGCAGACTTTAGCTTTGGGCTAGGGGCTCCAGGGTCAGAGCCACACAACTTCTGTTCAATTCTGTTCCTACTCCTTGCCCAGTACATAGCCTCAGTCCTGCACTTCTTCCCTTGGGTACAGGCCCCCTCCTCAGTTTACACTGAATTTGTGACTCAGCTCTGGGATAGGAGTGACTAAGCAGTCAGCATCTGTTACTTTTCCCTTTCTGACGTCATGCCCCTTCAGGTTGGAACTAGGATCTCTCCGTGCCCTAATCCAAAGCCCCAAGCACCAACTAAGTCCTCAAACCGGGAGAATCCCTGTAGCTCTCTCCTGATTAGACCTGGTTACCAGTTCTGAAACATCTATCTGTCTTACTGCGTGGGCCTAGACTGGAAAAATGACATAATTTTTTTATAGATTCCTGATCAAGACTCTGTTACATTTTCTAGATCTTTTTTGGATAATTTGAGGGGAGAAAAGGAAGTTCCTCTTCTTTCTCTTTTCTTCCCCTTTCTTCTAACCTCTTCAATGCGGTGTCTTAGTCTTGCCCTGGCTAGAAGTGTAGCAGCTACTCGTGGGCACAATCCCACTACTATTAATCAGCATGGAAATTTTGACCTGCTCCATATCTAACCTAGATCAATTTTTCCCTCCTTTGGCAATCTGGTGACCTGGGGCCATTGGGGAACCATTGCCATGACAGTGGACTGTGGATTACTATGGACACTGATTGACAGCCCACTATAGCTCAAAGTTCCCAAGTTCAAACAGTCCTTCAACGTCACCTTCCCTACTGGTGCCATCTGCACAAGGAGTTCTGATGATGAGCAGTGCAGGGTAGTACTATAGCCTCCTTTATGAATGAAGGAGTAGAAAGGTATCTACTAAGCACTTACATGCAAAACAAAAAAAGGAGATACACGTGGAAAAGACAGTCTTCCTCTCAAGGAGCTTGCTTCCTCAATTCTACTTATTTTCTTATTTTAAATTTAATCTTATTTTCAGAATTCTCCTTCACATGTTTCCCCCCCATTAAGAAAACAAGAAAAACAAAACCCATTAAAAATATGTAGTCAAACTTAATTCCATATTACCCATGTCAATATTTATGTATATGTCCATACACATACACACACACACACACACACACACACACACACACACACACACACATAGATGTTTACTTCAACGTGAAGCCACTGCTTCTCTGGACGTGGATGGCATGTTTCATTATGCTTCTAATGGGGGACACCACCTTCATAGAACTTTTCAGCTGTAAGTCAGGCAGAAAGATTTCATGGTTTTTAGGGGGTCACAGGCCAGCAGATGGCAATGTACCTTTTTCATGATAAAATGATAAAAAATTTTATGAAATGAATTGAAATGAAAAAAATTCATAATAAAATTTCATGATAAAATCACATCCTTTTTGGATGTTGAACCACTTAGTGATAAGAACTTCCTTTTCTGGGTACAGCACTGACAGAAGCAGTTCTCAAGCTATAAGCTCCATGGGGGTTGCT